>CM066983.1:7440000-7725698 GCA_033977485.1 Hydrangea macrophylla | reverse complement strand
AAAACTAACATAAATTTGAATAAATTCCGATTGTGGGTATAATAACATAAACTAACATAACTATTCTGTCGTTTTTCCAAGATGAGAGGATTAAATTTCAGCCTATAAATACCCGGCCATCCCTTTATAATCTTTTCAGCTTTCAAGGCACAGTTTGCCCTAAGTAAGTTTGCTCCCAAGATCTGAGCATGGACTGTGTCCATAGAAAAGATCGAAAACAAGTAACCTCAAGTGGGAAGGATAAATAACACTGCCTAGAACAGAAACTCTCTTTTAGCTCGGTGCATTTTTGATTATCTTGTCTGAACTTTTTGTCTTTCCTTCATGTTAAAAATGACAGAATTTCTTCCTTCATGTGAAAAACAACAGAAATTTTTTATTTTTTATTTTTTGATAAGAAAAACGACAAAATTTAACATTGCATTAGATGTACAATTAATGGAGCTCATTAGCAAACGAAGAAAACAAATTTCAGGATACCACTGACATCAGTTGCAGAGACATCACATCCACCTATGCCCATCATCTAGGGTAATCTCCCTCACAGCCATTATTGGGGGAAAAAATCAAGCTACAGCATTTTTAGTAGTGCTTCGTGAGCTCATTAGCAAAAGAAGAAAACCAATTTCAGGATACCACTGACATCAGTTGCAGAGACATCACATCCACCTATGCCCATCATCTAGGGTAATCTCCCTCACAGCCATTATTGGGGGAAAAAATCAAGCTAAAGCATTTTTAGTAGTGCTTCGTGGGCCTGAAAATCACCCTTTCCCTAGTTCAATGTCTCCAGTCAGCTAGCAGGACTGCTAAGCATGAATAGGGACATACTGTGGTGCAGTGCTAGCAGGCACGGTTTGCCTATTCATGCTGCTTTTGCATACACTTTTTTTTTTTTTTTTTGATAACCGTGGGTGTCCGGGCCAGCTTGCGCGCACCTCGACTAATCCCACGAGGCCAGGGCGTCCGGGTGAATCACCTGTGGCCACCCCCTTGAGATTCGAACTTGAGACCTCTGGGTATAACACCCAGAGGCCTTGCCATCCGACCACAAGGGAAGTGGTTGCTTTTGCATACTTGTTGAGTTAGAAAGAGTGATGACTACTGTGTGCAAAGCTAATAACACAAAATCCTTCCCTGATGTTGCAAACTCGCGTAAGAGAATGATTTACATTGGGAAATCAGGGTAGATGAAGCAACCTTAAGTGGGAAGGAAAGCAACTTTACATTGATACAAATAGTTGGAATCCAACTCTTGATAATGTGGAATTGGTGTTAGAGGCAGTGAGGCTGGGTCTGAAAAGAACTTTTCTTGAGTAGTATACACCTAGAATTCCTAAGAATAGCACTGGTTAGAAAGTATAAAGCCCAGATAGATTTACAATCGCATTCTTTTCTTTCCATGGATAATTGGAGTACTATTCGATTTGATGTTTTGGCAGCCTTTGACCATAGCCTTCAAAGAAAATCTCAGAGAAGCCTTGTCGTCTTTTGGCGTTGATTTCAAAGAAAAGTGGTGCTACATGTTTGAAGGACTATTCTAGAAGTTACTTGTAAAAGTAATAGCTAAGAAAATTAGAATTGTAATGGATGTAGGTCATCTGTTTCTTAACAAGAAACTTATACCTAATTAAAATGTCGACTCAAGAATGAAAGGAAGGAAGAACGGATAATGGGTATCTTCGATGCAAAGAAAGCTCACGATAATGTCAAATGGAAATTCTCAGCTAGATCCTGAAAAAGATGGGTTTCAAGAGGAAGTGGAGGAGTTAAATTGACTTAATGCATGTCATCAACAAAACTTAGATCTTATCAATGGCACTCTAGAAGGGTCCTTTGGATATTGAGGGGACTATGGTGAGAAGACACTCACTCTTTCTCCTTTCTTGTTCATAACTGTTATGAAAGGTTTTAGTCGTGGTAAGAGTAATATTAAAGTAGCTTCTCAGAGGATAATAGGTGCAGGGAAGCCAGTTACAGATTGCATAACTACTATTTGTTGATGACAATACTTTTTGTGAGGCCAAGTCAAGTTAGGTGATACATTTGAACTTATCGATGTTTTCAAGTGGTACCATGGCCTGTGGAACAAATTGTGCAAGTGTAAACTAATTTCAGTGGAACTGGTAAATTATATTATAACATTTGTGGAGATTGCGGGGCTCTTTTCCAACTACATATCTGGAACTTCCATTTAGGAGCTAAATCTAGAGAGTTCACGAATTTGGATAATGTGGTGAAACGCATTGAAAGCGTAACTCACCTTGATCAAAACCACTCTATCCAGCTTCCAAAGCTAAGAACATAGACAATAATTATACAAAAGCAGACAAGTACACATGGATTTTTGTGGGAGAATTGAATGATGAATTCAAATACCATTGGGTAAGTTTTGTCAACATTTGCAAACCTGCGAGAGGAGGCGTTGACGTCAAAAATTCGAAGCTTTTAAACGCATTGATAAGGAAGTAGCATGGAGATACAGAAAGAAAAGGAAATATTATGTAGGAACGTAACCAATATCAAATATGGGAGTGACACAGGGGATTAGTGTTCTAAGAAGATTAGAAGTCTTTATTGGGTGGCTATGCAGCACAAACACTTCGATTTGGGTGTTTTGTCCATGTCATCCATGTGTTGGTCACTAACATGCGCTGACACATGTCCGACACATGAAAAAAGTGTCTTAAATTTTTCTCATCGGACACAAAAGGGAGTGGACATGGCATGATGGCTCCTTTGAAAATGCACTTAAACTTTAAAGTAAAAGCCTCAAAAGTTAGGCTTTGGCATCAAATTTGAAGATCAGGGTAGTGGCATTTTGTTGGACCTCCATTTTATCAGGTCTTGCACGATCGAGGGAGTTAGTTACTTTCTTTTTCCAATTTACAAGCAACAACTTAAGGGGAGGACGATCAGACAAGATGGAGCTTAACCAATGGTCGTTTTAATGAGAGATCATGTCATAAAGCTCTATGATGGAACACAATAATAAAAAATTTGTGATCGGTGTGTTTAGAAATGAAATGGAAAAACAAAAAATCCTCTGTATCCATGTACCTACGAAGAAAGAAGAAGAACTCCAAGCTCAACTAGTATCCCACCGTTGTAATAAAAAAGATATGAGTCCACGTTATTTCATTCCATATGACCAGAGCCTCTTAAATAGGCTTTCACAAAATAAATTCAAAATGAGATAACGATGAAAATCATCTAGTATTATTATTATCTTTACTAATTGTTAACAGTTCTATTTTCTTGTTATTTTAGTTTAAGGGCATCTTTGAACTTTTGCATAAGCTATTGTTCTATATACAAAGTGTGGACAGCAGTATTTACGGCAGCCCTATCTTCCTCTAATTCTATCATCTCTTTACCCCCGCACTCCCCCTCCCCTCCACCATGCATCCTCTCTCTCTCTCTCTCTCTCTCTCTCTCTCTCTCTCTCTCTCTCTCTCTCTCCCTGTTGTATCCTTGTCTATCACCCTTTCACCTCGCTCCGCATATGCTTGGGTGCGTGGCCTTTGTTCATATCTTGGACCCTAGTCCAGACAAACTATCCCCACGCCACGTGCTAAACAATGTCTTCCTTGGGTACTCCTGGACTCAAAAGGTTATCATTGTTACAGTCCTGAAGTTAAACGCCACTTTGTGAGCGCTAATGTTACCTTTTTTGAGTTAATTTCCTTTTTCACACCATCCGATCAAAACTTGTCTACTGACCTATATACTGTCGTGAGGGGGCGTCTTCTTTTCCAACTCCTGCTCTTCCTTTGCCTATGTCTACAGTGCCTAAGTCTCCTTTGCCTAAGCCCCCCATGCAGGTCTATTAGCGATCTCAAGATAGCCGGGTTGTTTCTTATGGCCCCGATGCAACATCTTCACCGACCGAGGTTCCTGCTCCTTCCTCATCCATTCCTACCACTGATGATTTACCTATCACTCTACGACGAGGCAAACATACCTGTACTTCGTACCCAATTGCTTTTGTGTCTTATTATCGTCTGTCACCTTTTTGCAGTCCTTTGCTCATGCTTTGTCTTCTATTTATGTTCCCACCACTTATCAGCAGGCCTCGTCTTCGTCTGGGATGCTATGAACGAGGAAATGAGTGCATGGGAACTAGTGGTAGTTCTTCCTCCTGGTCCAATTGATCTAACTAGTTTCGATCGATTGAACGTTCGATCAATCGAACCCTTTTCGATCGATCGAAGTATGACAGAGAAGCAGGATGTTGTTTTATGTTCTAATTCTTTCCATGAAGAGTTCATGAGGCGTGCAAGTCAATTAGGAGTTCCAATGGTTATGTATATATGTGTGAATGTATGTATGTCTAATCCTTTTTGCAGCAAGTTAAACCTTAGAAGCACGAAGCGGGGGCGGGGGCGGGGGCGGGGGCGGGGGCGGGAGCGGGGAAGCGGAGATACATAGAAGAGTCTGAAGTTCGGGGCGTCTAGGAAGCGTCTATGTTAATTAAATATATATATATATTCTTTATTATTATGAAAGGGAAAAAAAATCATGTATTTTGTACTTAAGACTATATGTGATACTTTTAAATTAATGATTTCTTTGTGGCTCTTTTGAAAATAATCATAAATTTGGGGTTATATGTAAGTTATGTTGGCTATGTGGTATTATTTGCAAATAAGTAAAGGTAGAAGTAAGGTTATTAAGATTTGTAAGAATATAAGGGATCTTTTCGTAATAAATTAAAATATTAAGTGCTATATAGATTACGTTAGATTTAGGGTTTCTTTTATTCCCTATCATAAAACGATAGGGCATCATCTTCCCTACCAGCCGCAGCCAGAGTCTGCAACAGAGAGAGAGAGAGAGAGAGAGAGAGAGAGAGAGAGAGAGAGAGAGAGATGAAGAAGAAGAAGAAGAAGAAGAAGGAGAAGAAGAAGAAAGGACAAGACTTACTGAGAGAGATGCATCTGGAGAATCATATGCCATCACTGAGCAGATCGACGAGGACGACGACCAGAATACCAGATAAGTCTTCTCATTTCTTCTTCTTCTCCTTCTTCTTCTCCTTCTTCTTCTTCTTCTCACTCTCTCTCTCTCTCTCTCTCTCTCTCTCTCTCTCTCTCTCTCTCTGTTGTTAGGGTTTAGATTCTTAGAACACTTATCTCTCCCATGGCCGCTTCTAGGCGAGTGGGAACCGCGGATCTCTCGCGAGAGAATCGCGACTCAATCGCGAATCTCAGTAAGGACCGCAGAATCGCGGTTTTTGATGAGATTCATAACCTACATGCACGATTCCTGCTTCTAAGAGTTAAACTGCTATCTCCCATGGCACTAAGAACAAATTTTAATTTTGTATTTAATATTTGAGATTGGTGTATGTTGTATTTATTTTAGTTTAGTTTGGTTTTAAGGCATGTGTAAAGAGCGCTGCGACTTCACTCCTACGAAAAGGAGAATCGCACCGGTTTCCCTAGCCTTTTATTTATTATTTTCGCTTTCCTAGATCAATTGTAAACCTCAAAAGAGGTACAAGACAAATGTAATCTCTAGGATAGTCCATGAAGATGGAGCGAGAAGCTGTTGTCCATGAAGGTAGAGGCAGAGGCGATCAAACCAAGAGATGGATCTATGAAGATAGAGCCAAGGGAGATAGAGGCATTTCATGTCTTTATTTCATTTTAGTTTTTTTTGTTTTATATGATTGTTTGTGATTGGAATTTCATTATATTGTTGCTGCATGCATACAAAACAAGTTTTCTAAAATAAAATTGAAAAACCGTCTTCGACACATGAGTAAACATTGGATGTTTATGGGAAATGTGAAGAGACAATTTTTCTAAAAGCAAAATCCTTAATCAACAAATCTAGTGGGAGAGAGACTTATTATTATAACTCCCACGATCTTCCATTAACGGCTACTGTAAGATGAGTAGTGCAATCTGTGTCACCTTGCCAGGGATGATCATTCCATACGGAGGGTACACTACTCATTGGTTACTAGATGTGAACTTCGTACGGATAGGATCAATCAGACGTGTTAGAGGGTGACCACCACACGGAGGCACTACTTGAGTCGGTTGTGATTGGATCGTAGTTAATGGTACACACTGGCTAAGCTATGAATAAGGGATCCCACATGAGGGATTATTCAGAACTTAGAGATCACATAGGTTTAGGAGTCATAACTTGTTTTGCAAGAGTTGCATAGCGGACAAGTCATGATATATCGAAAGATTGAGAATTGACCGCCACACGGAGGCTTTGCTCTTTCGTTTTGATATTCCGGCGACTTTGTTTTAAAATAAAGTTTTAAGGATTTTTTAATCCAAACTGTCAAATTCAAACATCCATATTTATTTTGTTTGTTTGATTTTTTCAATAAATCATAATGTCTGGATCTGCATTTAGTCCACTTGCCACTATACTCACTCAGAACAAATTAACTGGAAACAACTACACAGAATGGAAACGTAACCTTGACATCGTTTTAACTGCGAAGGATCACATATATGTCCCCACCCCAGGCCGCGTAGAACCCGTTGCAAATGCTTCGACTGTTGCTAGATGCGAGTTCGATCAATGGAAGAAATCGAATGGAATGACCCGTTGCTACATTCTGGCCTCTATGCCTGGTGTGCTGCAACACCAATTCCAATCGAATGATTCTACCAGTGCCATTATCAAGAGCCTAAAAGAAAAGTTTGGGGAACATGGCAGACTTGCTAGGCAGATTGCCATACAAAAGATAATGAGTGCTAAGATGTTGGAAGGGAACTCCAGCCAGAAAACATGTTTTAAAAATGATTGGAAATTTAAATGAACTAGAGACTCTGGGTGCCAACATCGACTTACAGACCCAAGTTGACATGATCCTCAACTCCCTGTCGCCATCATTCGCTCAATTCAAACTAAACTACAATATGAATCAAATGAATTTTTCTATGAGCGAATTGATGAGTTCTCTTCCGGCAACGGAAGGGGTGATCAAGCCTGGGGGCAACGTTATGAACGCTGAGAAAAGCTCTTCATCTTCCCGATCTGCACCGAAAGGCAAGAAAGGAAAGAAGAAAGCTGGCACTAGTGAACCAAATGTTGGACCAGTCCCGAAGATTGCAAAATCTAAGGGAAAGGGGAAAGGGGAAAGGCAA
Organism: Hydrangea macrophylla; assembly: GCA_033977485.1. Classification (NCBI taxonomy): domain Eukaryota; kingdom Viridiplantae; phylum Streptophyta; class Magnoliopsida; order Cornales; family Hydrangeaceae; genus Hydrangea; species Hydrangea macrophylla. The sequence goes on along the minus strand of CM066983.1, from coordinate 7,718,577 downwards.
GGGGAAGGGAGGTGGCTAAATAAAAAGGAAAGTGTTTCGAATGCGGTGAGAAGGGCCATTGGAAAAGGAACTGTCCAGAATTCTTAGCTATAAGAGTTCAAGATATGATCGAATCACATGTGATTGAAGTAAATTTTATAATGGATAGTTCAAACACTTGGTGCATTGATTCTGGTTCGACTATCCATATCTGTAATTCGTTACAGGGGTTCAGATCAACCAGGAAATACAGTGATGGGGAGATTGTGCTGACTCTGGCATCTAGTGCAACCGTTTATGCGGTTGCTATAGGAGTGGTAGTTTTAGAATTTGAGGACAATAAAAGTTTAGTTTTATCAGATGTACTTTACGTCCCTTTAATGAGACGTAATTTAATTTCAGTTTCTGATTTATCGAATGGTTATTCTTTTTATTTTGGAACTGAAATTGTCATTAAAAGAAATGGTTCTTTATATGTTCTGGTGTTAAAACTAACGGCTTGTATGTGATCACTCCAAGTATTTCTAATGATTCTAATATGGAACTTAATAACCCAGTGGCAACTGTACCATCTAAAAGAAAAGAACCTTCCACTAATTCAACAAGGCTTTGGCACATGAGGCTTGGTCATATTAATCTAAATAGGATTGGCAGACTAGTCAAAGAAGGGATCTTAGGCGATTTGGTTCTCGAACCAATGGAAGTCCGCGAGTCATGTTTAGAGGCTAAGATGACCAAAAGGCCCTTTCCTGCAAAGGGCAATAGCACCAATGCATTGTTGGAATTAGTTCATATTGATGTGTGTGGACCAAGGATCAAAAATTCGTTTCGTTTCGTTTCGGTCGAAACAGCCGAAACTTTTCGGTTTCGTGGGCCACCGACACGAAACAGTAGAGGAATCTCGAAAATCCTAGGTCTCAACAAGATTCGTCGATTGGCGGATTCTCGTCAGCTTTACGCCCCTTCAACAGAATCCGCCGGGTTTCGGTGTGTTTCGAACGTTCGCACGAAACATGTGATTGTGTCGAATCTTGTACAGGGGGTCCATGTGGAAACTGAAAAGGGGGTTTGAAAATTGGGGAAAAGGGGAGATCACGAGAGTACAGTAACAAAAAAAGAAGAGAGAATACATGATGTTAGTAACTGACCTGTTATTCTTCATATTTTTCTTCTTCTTCTTCGTCTTCTAGGGTTCATCTTCTTCTTCATCTAGGGTCTTCGACTCTCTCTCTCCTTCTTCTTCTTCTTTCTTCTTCTTCTTCTTCTTCTTCTTCTTCTTCTTCTTCTTCTTCAGATCTTCTTCTTCTTCGGCGCCGAAACCGAGAGCTGCTGTCGCCTCTTCTCTCTCTCTCTGCTACTCAGTAAGTGTTATTCTTTTCTTTTCTTTTTTTTTTATCGTCTGTTCTTTCCTCTTCTATCTTATATCATAAGATATATATATATATATATATAATACTACTAGTATATTATTTGTATTATATTAGTAATATAACTTATATAAGTTCTATTATTATTAGTAATATATAACTATTATATTACTAATAAGTATTATATTACTTGTATTACAGTAATACTATTACTACATTATATTAGAGAGCACTTTTACTCACCCAAATTTGGTTCACCATTGCTCACTCTTGCCATTACTTATTACTTATATTATTAGTCATACTCAACGATTAAAATTAATTTAAAATAAATACATTTTTGCTTACCCTAAAATTGCTCACCCAAATTGATCAAAATTAATTTTAAAATAAATACATTTTTAATAATGTGCCCCCCACTGCATTAACCAATAGGAAAGGAGGGTGAGCAATTTTGGGGGGAGCAAAACTGTATTCATATAAAAATTAGATGTAATTTCTTGGTAATACTCATTGATATCTAAAATTAGTTGTAAAATTAATAATTAGTGATAAAATTAATAATTAGGGTATACTAATATAAGTTATATAAGTTATATTCTTAGAAATATAAAATTAGTTGTAAAATTAATAATTAGGGTATACTAATATAAGTTATATAAGTTATATTCTTAGAAATATAAAATTAGTTGTAAAATTAATAATTAGTTATAAAATTAATAATTAGTGTATACTAAAATAAGTTATATAAGTTATATTTTTAGAAATATAAAATTAGTTGTAAAATTAATAATTAGTTATAAAATTAATAATAAGTGTAATCTAATTGCAGCCTATACTAGTTAGTAATTAGTCATATAATTGTGGTATACTAATTCCAATTTATAAATATTCTTATAAGTATTTAAAAAATTAAATTAAAAATTATGTATTATGTGTAGGAATGTCGGGAAAAAATAACGATGACATTTCACAACCAACTGAAAAAAAGAGACGGCAACGAGATATTGGTTGGAAGCACGGGACACAGATTGGAGATAATCGGCAACATGTGCAATGCAACTATTGTCACAAAATAATGAAAGGTAGTGGTGTGTCACGTTTGAAGCACCACTTGGCTGGAGGTAATCCAAATGTTGAAAGATGTGATAAGTGCCCTTCAGCAGTTTCTAAATCAATGAGAGACTACTTGAATCGCAATAAGAAAGAGAATGAGAAAGTGGAAGAACAAAGAGCTCAAATGAGGAGTAATTTGATCGGAACTGCTAGAACGAGAAGTGGGATTGAAATCAATGATTCAGATGATGATGATGGTATGACACAGGAGGAGAGAGATGATTTAGAGTATGCCAAACAACAATCTATCCACGATATTCAAATGGCTGGTGAAATGTATAGAAGAGCAAGGGGGGAACCATCCACTCAAAAGGGAGGTGCAAATGCAATGCATAAACTAATGAGATCTCGTAGTGTAAAAGAAGCTTGGAATAAAATGTCTACCAAATCACAAAAAGATAAGAAGAAAGGACTTGACATTCATGAAATGACTCCTTCATTGCATCGAAATAAGGAAGTCCAACAAGCAAAGTTAACTCATTTGTGGAATCCAAAAAAGTGGGCAATGTCAGCAAAACATGCAATAGCCAAGTTCTTCATATACGAAAATATCCCACCATCCAAGGCTCAAGGACACTTTTATCAATTGATGATAGATGAAATTGCATTAGCTGGTGCAGGTGTCGTGGGGCCAACACCCTACGAGATTGGAGGGCCATTATTAGTTGATGAAATAGAAGAGCTAAGGGAATATATTGACCTTTTCAAGAAGAAGTTTGACACTTATGGAGTCACAATCATGTGTGATGGGTGGTCTTCAACTACCAGATTAGCGATTATCAACTTCTTGGTTTATTGTGATGGAACGGTTATTTTTCACCGATCTTTTAATGCTTCAAATAATGATAAGGATGCAGCATTCATTTATGATCTGATGGATCAGACCATTCAACAAATTGGAGATAAACATGTGGTTCAGATCATCACAGACAATGGGAGTGCATACAAAAAGGCTGGTGAAATGTTGATGGAAGTGAATCCACACTTGTATTGGACTCCTTGTGCAGCTCATTCCCTTGACTTAATCTTACATGATTTTGCTGGCATTGAGGCTGTGCGGAATGTCTTAAGTCTCTTAGATAAGGCAAAGAGGGTCACAAACTTTATTTACGACCACAACAGAATATTGGCAATATATCGAACATACTGCAAGGGAGAATTGATTCGTCCAGGGCAAACACGATTTGGAACTAATTACATTGCTCTTCAAAGTATTTTAGAGCATAAAAGTGGTTTGCAAAGGATGTTCACATCAGATGATTGGGGTATGAGTGCTGGTAGCAAAGACGCAATAGGGAAGCGAGTACAAGCTACTATACTCGATGCTATATTCTGGGAAAAAGCCAAGATTGTTGTCGACATTCATGCACCTATTGCAAAGGTTCTAAAGATGGTACATGGAGAGAGAAGAGCTACAATGCCATATGTATATGATGCAATGATACGAGCAAGACATGCCATTACAGAGATTGCCCCTAAATCTTGCAAGAAGTATCTTGACATTGTTGATGCTCGATGGAAGAAACAAATCATTCAGCCAATTCACATGGCAGGTATGGTAGTGAATATTTACTATGCTATATTTAGTCGTTGCATATGTAGTGACTAATTCACGATATTCATGTGCTTCATTGTAGCTTACTATTTGAATCCCGCATACCAATACGAAGAAGGTGTAGGTGTGAAAGAAAGTTTGCTGAAAGCGCTTAGAGCCGTAGTATCTCTGTTCAAAGAGAGAATAGAGAGAAAGAGAAGGCTTAACCTAATTAGGTTAGCCCACACTTATATATATATATCAATCATATATTCAAGAAAATTACAAAAATACCCTTAATACTAATACTTATATTCTAACACTCCCCCTCAAGCTGGAGCATAGATATCTATCATGCCCAGCTTGTTACAAAGATTATAGAACGATCCTCTATTTAGAGCCTTGGTAAGAATATCTCCTAGTTGCTCACTAGACCTAACAAAAGAAGTAACAATTTCCTTTCTCATAACCATATCTCTGATAAAATGACAATCAACTTCAATATGTTTGGTCCTCTCATGAAACACTGGATTACTTGCAATGTACATAGCTGCTTGATTATCACAATACATCTTCATAGGTTTACTACTTGGAAATCCCATCTCCTGCAGAATAGTCTTCACCCATAACAACTCACACGCAGTATGAGCCATAGCTCTATACTCAGCCTCTGCACTTGATCTTGCAACTACATTTTGCTTTTTGCTCTTCCAACTGACGAGATTTCCACCAACGAACACACAAAACCCTGATACTGAACGTCTATTAAGACTGTCTCCTGCCCAACTGGCATCTGAGAAACCAACTATCTCCAAATTATCTGAAGGCTTCAACACTAAGCCTTTACCAGGGGCACCTTTTAAATACCTCAATATACGACACACTGCCTCCCAATGTGATAACTTGGGACTCTGCATAAACTGACTAACAACTCCAACAGAGAAGGTGATATCAGGTCGAGTTACGGTTAAATAAATCAACTTACCCACAAGTCTTCTATACCTTCCAACATCATTGAAGTCTTCTCCATCATCTTTACTAAACTTAATATTTGAGTCCATTGGAGTGTCGACAGGTTTTGAACCCATCAATCCTGTTTCATCTAGAAGGTCAAGGACATACTTTCTTTGAGATAAGAAAATTCCTTCCTTAGACCTTGCTACCTCAATACCCAAAAAATAACGTAGTAGCCCCAAATCCTTCATATGAAAATGCTTACTTAAATGAGATTTCAATAACTGTATACCTTCACTGTCACTGCCGGTAATCACTATATCATCCACATAAACTGCTAGAACTATCGTACCTTTCTCACAGTGTCTCACAAAAACTGAATGATCAGAACTAGTTCTTCTCAACCCATATGAACTAGCTACTTGGCTAAACTTGTCAAACCAGGCCCTTGGAGACTGTTTAAGGCCATAAATAGCTTTCTTCAACCTACATACTTTATGTGACTCCCCCTGAGCAACATACCCAGGAGGTTGCTCCATATACACTTCCTCTTGTAGGTCACCATGAAGAAAGGCATTCTTTATGTCAAGTTGATGTAGAGGCCATCCCTTACTAACAGCAACAGACAATAAAATGCGAACAGAATTGAGACGAGCTACAGGGGAAAAGGTTTCAAAGTAATCCACACCAAAAGTCTGAGTGTACCCTTTAGCCACCAAACGAGCTTTCAACCGTTCGACAGTACCATCCGGATGATACTTAACCACATAAACCCAACGACAACCTACAACATGTTTCCCAGAAGGAAGATCAGTTAACTCCCACGTACCATTTTTGGACAACGCCAACATCTCATCATCCATAGCACTCTTCCAACCCGGAGAAACCAATGCCTGAGTATGAGACTGAGGAACAGAGACTGAAGATAAAGCACTAACAAAAGAGCGCAATGAAGACGATAAATGAGAATATGAAACAACCTGATCAATAGGATGGTGAGTGCAAGAACGAGTACCTTTTCGAAGAGCAATGGGTAGATCATGAGATTGAGGAACCTCAGCCGAAGTGGATGAAGATGGAGGTGGAGCTGGCGGGTCATGAATACTGGATGGCTTGTCACGACGACGATACACCTGCAAGGGAGGAGAACTAGGAGGAATGGGTAAGGGAATAGTGGACGATGGAGCAAGAACATCAACATCTAAGGATGCACCGGAGGATGAAAAAAATGATGTACCTTCAAAGAAGGTGACATCTGCACTAATCACATAACGACGACTCTGAGGATTCCAGCATTTATAACCTTTTTGAGTGCGTGAATATCCCACAAATATACATTTGGTGGCCCGAGGATCCAATTTATCATGACCAGGAGTAAGAACATGAACAAATGCAACACAACCAAACACACGTGGTGGTAAGGCAAACAATGATCTATCTGGATAGAGAACAGAATGAGGAATGCCACCACTAAGAACAGATGAAGGCATTCGATTAATAAGATAACAGGCAGTGAGTACAGCATCCCCCCAAAATTGTTTAGGAACATGCATGTGCAACATAATTGTTCGGGCAACCTCAAGAAGGTGTCTATTTTTTCGTTCAGCTACCCCATTCTGTTGTGGAGTATAACCACAAGAGGATTGATGAATTATCCCCTGAGAATCACAATAGGACTGAAGAGGTCCTTTAACATATTCCAATGCATTATCAGATTGTAAAATACGAATAGTGCAACCAAACTGAGTCATAATCTCTTTACAAAATAATTGAAAAATTGAAGAAATATCTGAACGTTCTTTCATTAAAAATAACCATGTCATCCTGGAACAATCATCCACAAAAGACACAAAATAAGAAAAACCTAATAGACTCTTATGTCTAGACGGACCCCAAACGTCGGAATGAACCAACTCAAAAGGAGTGGCCCGACGATTATTTTTACGTAAAGGAAAAGACACCCTATGATGCTTACCTAACTGGCAAGCCTCACACTCTAAACTAGACATAGACTTAAAGGACGGAAAAACCAACTGCAAGGACTGTAGTGAAGGATGACCCAGACGGCAGTGCCATTGATGTGGTGAAACATTTGTATGTAAAGCCGTCGATTTATTCGCTATTGAATGTTGTTCCAGGTAATAAAGACCATCTCGTTCACGACCTCCACCAATCATCTTCTTCGAGCTGAGGTCCTGAAAAACACAATGAGAGGGATAAAATGTTACAGAACAATTTAAAGATTTAGTAAGTTGACTGACCGATAGGAGACTAAAGGGAAATTGAGGAATATAATTTACAGATGACAATGAAAGAGATGAGGTGGGAGAAACAGGACCATGACCAATAATAGGACAAGATCGTCCATCAGCTAAAACAACAGAAGGCTGTGTGGGTGGACTAAGCAATTGTGTAAATACATTGGACTTACCAGTCATATGTGCCGAAGCCCCTGAGTCGATGACCCATGGTGAAGGAGCAGATGAAGAAAAACACGCAATATTACCTGACTGTGCAAAACCAGCAGTACTAGACAAGGATTGTTGCTGTTGCTGTTGGATTAAGGCATTGTATTCCTCGCGGGAGAGAGTGATAGACTCATTTGAAGATGCTACGGCAGGTGGAGGAGTACTAACTTCCTGTTGAGACCCAGAAGCAGTGTCAGAAGAGTACAGGGCTGGATTAGGTGAGGTCTCCCACGGCTTACCATAGATATCATAACACCTATCCACAGTATGATTGTCACCCCCGCAGTGTGTGCAATAAAGAGAACCACGGCCTCGACCAAAACCACGACCACGTCCCGGAGGACCTCCTCGTCCTCGATTACCATTAAACATAGGAGGGGAATTGCCAAAGCCACGACCACTGCGACCGCGATTATTACCAGAAAAATTGCCACGACCACGAAAGGCCCCTCTATATCCCGTAGATGTAAGAAGTGCAGAATTTTCTTTCCCAACAGGCTCAGAAGAGATGGAGGAGGACTCTGTAGTAACACGGAGCACACGAGAATACACATTGCTCAAGGATGGAATACTACCATCACCGGCCAAAATCTGTGACTTAACAGACTGAAGATTCGAATGTAAACCAGATAAGAACTTGGAGACATAAAATTCCTCTCGTTGCTTCTTGATAACGTCAACATCATTAGTGATAGGATGATACTGATTCAACTCATCCATGAGTCCCTTAAATGTACTGTAGTATTCACTAACCGGCTTATCACCCTGTTGAAGCAGAAACAAATTTTGATATACCTCATAAACGCGAGAAACATTCTTTTCCATAGAAAACGTCTCATGAACAGACTCCCAAATCTCTTTGGCTGAGGACAAGAACATGACACTTGAACACACAGTAGGTTCCATACTATTCCACAACCAGGACATAACCACATAATTCTCAGACACCCAATCTTCATAATCCTTACTATCCTTAGTCGGAGCAACAGACTCAATATATTTCAACTTCTTCCTAGCCCCTAAGGCGACTTTCATAGCTTGAGCCCACAACAAGTAATTGGACCCATTCAACTTAGTAGTGATAATTTGCATACTCACAACATCGGACGAAGAAATAAAACCTTTCTTGTCAGCCATATCAACCAAAAACAGTAGGAGTCTTATACCCAATAACAAAGGAAAAATACTAACAACGAACAAGAAGCAACATCAACGCCAATAAACTCAAACGGAACTAACCAATAAGGTCCATAAAGGGACCGAGACAACACGATCGAAGAAACCACCAATCAAAATTGCCTAATCGAGTTCTGATGTATGCGAATGTAATCCCTTGGACGGTTGGAGTTCAAAAAAAAGTGCAAAAATCAGATCATGAACAATGCCCGATGAATAGTTACTGCATGAACAGTGTTCGATGAACAGTGTTTTCGGTGAACAGTGCTCGGTGAATAGTAACTGCGTGAACAGTGTTTTCGATGAACAGTGTTTTCGGTGAACAGTAACTGCGTGAATAGTAACTGCGTGAATAGTAACTGCGTGAACAGTGCTCGCGTGAACAGTAACTGCGTGAATAGTGATGCGGCTGTGATGGTGGTGGTGGTGGTGGTGGTGTGCGGCACCGAGAAGCCTATTCGGGTGGCTCTGATACCATGTTCAAAGAGAGAATAGAGAGAAAGAGAAGGCTTAACCTAATTAGGTTAGCCCACACTTATATATATATATCAATCATATATTCAAGAAAATTACAAAAATACCCTTAATACTAATACTTATATTCTAACAATCTCGATTGAAGCCTGATGGTAATCGTGCTTCTCAAGCACTTGCAGAGGTTAAAATGTTTCGTGAGGCAATGTATGGGTTTTCAGACCAAGCGGCAATCAGGGGGAGAACTAGGACGGATCCAGGTGAATTTTGTGCCATATTTACCAATTTGAAACTGTTTACATTTTTTATTAACAATTATCTATTAATTACAGCTGAATGGTGGCTTTTGTATGGCACGGACGCTCCTAACTTGAGGAGGATTGCTATAAGAATTTTATCACAAACAGCTTCATCTAGTGGTTGTGAAAGAAATTGGAGCACGTTTGCTCTTATTCATACTAAAGTGCGCAATCGACTCCATTATGACAAGTTAGAAAAGTTGGTTTTCGCACAGTACAATATGCGGTTGAAGGTTAAACACATGTTTAAAGAACAAAGAAATCAAGAATTCCAACCAATTGACTTAAGTACTATATTTGACGAAGATGAAGAAAATATGGGACTTTCAGAATGGCTAGATGACCCTGGGGATGCACTCCTAGATGAGATTGATGGCAACGGTAATCCGAATAGGCCAAATACATACGTAGCTACATGGGTAAATCACCCGAGAGATGGTAGTATGGCTCCGGATAACAGTGAAAGAGGGTCAAAAGTACGTGGTAAGCAACCTATGGTTAGTAGCGATCATGACGATGATAGTGATAATGGAGATGGAAACAATGATGACGAAGACGATGATACTAGTCCTCCACAAGGTGGGAGTCCGGGTGGCAATGTTGGTTTTTCATCACCAATAGGGAGGGGTAGCCAAAGTCCTCCACGGCCTATATTCACGGAAGAGCAAGGATTCACTCATGCTACACAAGATGAAGATCATGGCTCCCGTCGTGTGCTTCAGTATGAACGTGGTAAAGGTCGACATTGTAATCCACGCAATCAGAGAAATAATCCCGCACCAATTGATGCTATCGATATTGATATGATCGACACTGGCATGTCTAGTATGAGTATGAGTGGGGGTGATTTCTATGGGCAAGGATCATCATCTTCAAATGCTTATGGCTCAGGATACGATTCACATACAGCTGGTCAAGTTTATACATCAGGATATGACTCCCAAATATCATCCTCACAAGGCTATGGACATGGCCATGGGCTTCAATTTGGATGTAATCAAGTTGATTATGAGAGGTTTAGGGCTCAATATGAGGCATGGTTTCGTGCTTACATGGGTTGGACTGAGTATTGCCGATATATCCAGAACACGTATAATGTTCCTCTTGGTGAATACCCAGAGCCTGGACCAGTTTATGCGCCTGCTCGACACTCTACAGCCGGTTGGATGTGAATTTGTTGGATGAATAACTATATATATTTTGGAGATGTCTCCAGGTTGGTCCTTATGTGCTTATATGTCACTTTTCTTTTCTATGAATGGTGTTTTATGTATTCTATGAACTGCTTGACATTAGATTGACGCCTACATTATCAGGTATTTTCAAATTAAACTATATACTATTGATATACCTACATATATAGACTTCTCAAAGGTTTAATTAATCAATTATAAGCTTTATATGTGCATACAGTTTAGTTTGAAGTTATGTTTCCACAAGTTTCTTTGTGTTTCCAGTTTTTTCCGGTGTTTCCACATGTTTCCGAAACGTTTCCGTTTCCGGGAACACCGAAACACTACACCGAAACGAAATTTTGATCCTTGGTGTGGACCAATAAATATTAGAGCTATAGGTGGTTATGAGTATTTCATTACATTTACTGATGACCACTCTAAGTATGGATATGTGTACCTAATGCAGCACAAGTCTGAAGTCTTTGAAAGGTTCAAAGAGTTTAGGGCTAAAGTGGAGAAGCAATTGAGGACACATATCAAAGCCATTCGATCTGATCGAGGTGGCGAGTACCTCTCTAATGAGTTTATTGATCACCTCGTACAGCATGGGATTCTGTCACAATTAACTGCACCTGGTACGCCTCAGCAAAACAGTATAGTAGAGAGAAGGAACCAGACTCTCTTAGACATGACTAGGTCGATGATGAGTTATTCCGAGTTGTCATTATTTCTTTGGGGTTATGCTTTGGAAACCGCTGCATACATACTAAATCTTGTTCCAAGCAAATCTGTTCCTAATACACCACGGGAGATGTGGATTGGACGCAAGTCCTCTCTCCAACATCTCCGGATATGGGTGTCCAGCACATATAATGAAAGGAAAGATGAGCAAATCGGAAACTAGATCGAAAGTATGTTACTTTGTAGGGTCCAAAGGGTACTTATGGATGGTATTTTTATGATCCAAGATAACAGAAAGTGTTTGTTAGTACAAATGTTGTTTTCTTAGAGGATGATTATATCATGAACCATAAACCTAAAGGAAGGATAGATCTGAGAGAAATGGATGGAAAGCCCTCTATTCCTCCAACAGTTGAAAGCGATGTAAGACAAGAAAACACCACATCTTCACCCATTTCTACACCGGTACCTCGTCGTAGTGGGAGGATTATTAGCCAGCCTGATGGACACATGTTCTTAGGAGAAGTTTTTGAAGTTGTATCCACAGAATCTGAATATGATCCTGCCACGTACGAAGAGGCAATGGCTGATGTTGATTCAACTCATTGGCTTAAAGTTATGAAGGCTGAATTTGAATCTATGGATTCTAATCAGGTCTGGGATCTTGTAGAACTTCCAACCAACACTAAACCCATTGGCTGTAAGTGGGTCTACAAGAGGAAAAGAAGATCTGATGGAAAGGGTGAGACCTTTAAGCTAAGGCTTGTAGCGAAAGGTTATACTCAAATAGAGGGCATTGACTATGAGGAAACCTTCTCGCCGGTAGCCATGCTCAAATCCATCAGAATACTCTTATCCATTGCCGCATGCCTAGATTATGAGATTGGATGATGAACGTCAAGACTGCATTCTTGAATGGCAATCTTGAGGAGGACATCTATATGCAGCAACCAGAAGGGTTCATAGCTAGCGGAAAAGGTAACTTGGTATGCAAGTTGCAAAAGTCCATTTATGGGCTTAAGCAGGCATCCAGAAGTTGGAACATTCGATTTGACCAAGCGGTCAAGTCGTTTGGTTTCATACAGAATCTGCATGAACCTTGTGTATATAAGAAATGTGAAGGTAAGGTATTGACTTTTCTTGTGCTTTATGTTTTGATGACATTCTACTCATTGGGAATGATGTAGCGGCGTTGTCATCAATTAAGGTTTAGCTAGCTTAGTACTTTCGATATGAAAGATCTAGGAGAGGCGAGCTATATCCTTGAGATAAAGCTTTTTCGGGATCGTAAGCGAAAGATAATGAAATTATCATAAGCTGGTTATATCGATAAGGTGCTAACTAGGTTTTCTATGGACAATTCGAAGAAAAGTTTATTACCTTTCAGGCATGGTTTAGCATCTCTAAGGACCAATGTCCTAAGACACAGAAGGAGAGGAATCGCACATGGTTGGAGTTCCCTATGCTTCGGCAGTGGAAAGTCTCATGTATGCGATGTTATGCACTAGACCAGATATCTGCTTTGCGGTTGGCATGGTTAGTAGGTATCAATCGAATCCAGGTCCAGAGCACTAGACAGCCGTTAAGCACAATCTTAAGTACTTGAGAAGAACTAAAGATTACATAAGATCAAGCATATAATCACAATTTTAAGCAAGATATGTACTAATATTCAAGCAAGATCTCTGATTCTCGTTAAGATTTGCTTCTTAACAGGTCTCTCTCTCTCTCTCTCTCTCTCTCTCTCTCTCTCTCTCTCCATATATATATATTATATATAGTTGTATAACTCTATGTATGAGTCTTCTTCAATTTTTTGGAAACAATGAGTCTGGGTTTTCATCTGGGTTTGTAGATTTACACTAATTTCAGTCTAGGTTTCATCTGGGTTTGTAGATATATGAATCAATTTCATTTGGGTTTGTAGATATATGAATCAATTTCATCTGGGTCTCTTTAATTTCAGAGTTTTTCGCTTTTAGAATGGTTTGTATGTTCTTTTCAGAAGGGGACTGATTAGTATTTATATAGGCATCTTCCACCTAAACAAACATTTGTTATCATAGTGGTATTCCTTCTCTTATGAGCTATATATATATATAATATAGTATCTATGTATATAGCAACATAGTAATTATGAGCTAGCTTTATTTGGTCATAATAACTAACAAATATATATATATGTATATGTATTGACAGAATTTCACGATTAATTAACAAACTCATCTTGCCATGGAGTAGGATTTTAATTTTGAGAGAGAGAGAGAGAGATTATACTGTGTATGTGTCTAATTCAATTGTTCAACACTTTGTTAATCTTGTTTAATGTATGGATATGTTTGCCTATTGTTTAATCTTCTCATTTGGAAGCTTCCTAGACTTTGTCTATTGATATTCACAGTACAGTTATAAATCATGCTATGATCTGCCCTACTAACCAGGACATTATGTTTGTCAACTTCATGTATACCTAGCTTACTGTTATATGTTGTTGACGAATCTCATTGTATCTTTTATTTGGCAATGGATGAAACTAGGCGAGTGTTAGTGGCTGATGTAAGGGGGTGTTCTCAACGTTGCAATGCCAATTCCTTATTGACAAGAAGTAGTAACAAGTAACAACATTAAAACAAAAAAAAAAAACAAAAAAAAAAAAGGGAAAGAAAAAGAAAAGAAAACCCAAGTTTGTCTTGATGTTGTTGCTAGTTCTTGTCATAGAGTCATTTCCACAACCTCATCGTGATAGAAAGACATACTTATTCTCTGCCACTATGACATAAAAAGGTACATATTTTGTGTAAAAGCATGTGCTTGAAAGTTTGTATATCATTATATTTTTTCTATTGATTTTTCTCTTGTATGTTTATTGTCTTTAATGCACGATTTTTTTCTCTTGCCATGGAGTAGGATTTTAATTTTGAAGGGCTAGTTATTTTTGTTTGGTAAAGAATATTAATTTAATAACAAAAGTCCACGCAATTGGGCAATCTTATTTGAAAGAGAGAAGATAATAACAAGCAGCTATGCCTTTGTTTTGGTACATGGATTTAGTGAGAGGGAAAAAAACAAAAGAGAAATAGTTTTCCTTCCCTTTTATTTTTTCAATTGGCTGGTGTGAAAATGCCTTTAGTAACCACCACAACTTCAATCAATTCAATATTGACCTCTAAACTTTGATTCTACACTTCTTACACATATTATATACAATCAAGCTACCCTTGTTCACTCACACACACATCACAATTCTCACATAGTTTCAAGAAACTTTCTTCAACAGAGCAAAATCTTTAGATTAAAGAACAACAAATAGAATATCTTTTCTAGAACATCATCTCATTTCTATGCAAATCTTTAGATTCTTTACTATGGAGGAAAATATTGATGAACATGATGTGGAGCAAAGTTCAGCGACGAGTTCCAAAAGGTGCAAAAAGTCCGTTGTGTGGGAGGATTTTGAGAAATTGCTTTGAGTAGTGATGGGAAGCAAAGGGCTAGATGTAGAGTTTGCAAACAAGATTTAATTGCAAGCTCAAAGGGTGGTACATCCAGTATGTTAAGGCATATCGTGAGCCATAAACAAGATTCAAACAATGCATTGCCACCACGTTCCTTTCCACTAAATCAAGAAAAATTTCGTGAGAAGATATCTACGGCAATTATTAAACATAAGTATCCATTTTCTTTTGTTGAGCACGAAGGATTTATAGATCTACTTAGGTTTTTACACCCAGACGTGAAACCAATCACTAGGAATACTGCAAAATCGGACGTGCTAAAATTATATGATAGTGAGAAGGTGAAACTCAAGAAGGAGTTGGAGTCAGTTTGGTAGTAGAATATGTTTGACTTCAGACTTATGGACCTCTATTGCGACCGATGGTTATTTGGCACTTACTGCCCATTATGTGGATGATAGTTGGGTTCTACAAAAGAGAATTTTAAGTTTTCGCCATGTGTCGCCTCCACATAATGGCCCTGTTTTGGCAGAGAGAGTGATTCACTTACTACGAGAATGGGGCAGTGAAAAGAAAGTGTTTTCATTGACTTTAGATAATGCCTCATACAATGACGGTCTTGTGGATAGGATAAAACGAAATCTTTCCTTAACCTCAACCTTATTTGCTGAAGGTGAATTCTTTCAAATTCGTTGTGGAGCGCACATACTGAATCTAATTGTACATGATGGTCTAAACATTTTAAGTAAAATGGGTAGTTGTTTATTATTATAATAATATGTTTTCTTCTTTCTCTTTATTATTTCAATGCACTTACTATCAAATTTAATGTAGGAGTTCGACTCATTCGAGAGTCAACAATATGACTTGAATAGACACAAGTCGCAACTAGACTTGTATTTGAAGGAAAATAGGATTGACAGAAAAGAGAATATAGACATTTTAAGTTACTGGAAGGCAAATAAGATTCGATATCCTGAGCTTGCTTCTATGGCGCGTGATGTATTAAGTATTCCTATAACTACTGTCGCGTCTGAGTCATCTTTCAGCATTGGAGGTCAAATCGTAGGAAAGTACCGAAGTTCAATGTTACCTAAGAATGTCAAGGCTTTGCTATGTACAAGGGATTGGCTATATAGGACCAAAGGTAAAGTGTTAATAATTTATATTTGATGTCTAATTTTCTTATATCTATTTAACATTGTTTTAATTTAATGTAGCTTTTGATGAATCGGAGGAAGAACTTGTTGAAGACTTTGAAGGTGTAATTGCGGGACTTGACCAATCTTGAAATTCTTTTGATTAGGTATAACAATACATGTTCAACATTTTCCTGTGTTCCTTTAACTTATATTTTTTTAGCTAGTGGCTCATTATTATTATTATTTTTTTTTTAATGGTTCATTTACAGGAGCATTTTGTGCTTATGAACTGATAGAGGAGGTGGGAGGTGATTCGAAGGGAGGAGATGATAGTATTTAGCTTAGTTGTGAATTGTGATATAATTTTGTTTTCGTGAATTGATAGAGGAGATCGAAGTATTTAGACTGGATTTGTTTTTTTGGCATTTGCATTCTATCTATGGTCTGTAATATAATTATAGTAGGACTGTAACTTGGTTAATATTATAAACTCAAATAGTAGTAATGTGTATACATGTGTGTGTGTGAGTATTTTTTTTTTATTGCCGGAACAAAGAATGATTAGTTTAGTTATGATATTTTGTTTGTGTGTTTAAATATTTTGTTGTATGTGTTTTGTATGAGTATTTTTTTTTTTTAGTTGCAGGACAAGTAATCATGCATCCAAAAAAAAAAATTTGGAGCTTTTAAACACAATAGAATCTATTGTGTTTAACCCTACAACAAATGAATAATTACTTCATAAAAATCTTTGCTAACTTAAATAATTAGTTTTTTCTTATCTAACTAGATTTGATCAAGTTAAAAGGTAGAGGGAAGAAAGTAGGGGAAAAACGTGAGGGGGAAAAAGTTTTATAAGGTCAAAATAAAAATAAAAATATACATATATAGCAAAAAAGAGAAAAAAAAAAATTGTAAATAAATATATAAAATTAACTTTAAGAAAAAAAAAATTTAATTTTCAAAAAAAAAAAAAATTCCCCAAAAAAAAAAAGAGGTCCATAACCCGACCCGATCCGGTGATGACTCGACTTGACTCGACCCGACCCGAACACAAGCAGGCCCGACTTTGGCCCAATCCGACCCGAACCCGCCCAGACCCAAGCCCGCCCATTTGCCAGGCCTAATATTAATAGTCTATTCGACTACTTGAATATGATTATGAATGCTGACGATAGAGAGACAATTGTATACCATACAAGTCTAGTTATCGCTTTGGATATGTTCTTTTGCTTTGGAGTTCAGTTATCATTTTATAGTGGAGTAACCGTTAACTGATCAGTTGGTTAGTTTGCTGATCAAAGAGTTTGGTCATGAGAATTAACAACTGGTATGAGCCAACAATAAAAAAAGCCTAAGAGGTCCCACTCTTAACTCTACTAGGATGCTTGGAAAGGCACAAGAGGATGTTGTTAAGACAAGTTCAATCGATCGAAAGTGCTTCAATCGATCGACGGTTCGATCGATCGAAGCCACTTCGATAGATCAAAGACTTAAAGTCGGTTCAAAAATATATAAATAGGGCAGCTGCGTACAGAATAGAATAATCGTCGTTTTTAACATATCTAAGTTGCAGAAACTATTTTAGGGTTCCCAAACCTTCTCTATCCTCCCAATTAGAGTTCCCACCAACTCTAGCCTCTCCGGAAGTACTCAAAGGAGCATAGGAGTGAAAAACACCTACTGGATGTTGTTGCAACATCCAGGAATTTGAAGATTCAGAATTGGGTTCAAGACCGTAAGGTAATACACTTGTCCCCTCTTGTTACACGCATCTATGGAATTGATATAAGTAGTAGATCCGGGCATACCAAAAGGTTTTAAACTTTATTTTCCGCTGCACATATGATTAAGTTTGCGAAACCTATTTTCCCTACACATTATATCTTACATGTGCACTTCTAGTGCTTATATTATTACACTTTCTTGCTTATCAGGGAAAATAAAAAATCCGCATTCTTGCTCATGAGCTCTAACAAGTGTTGGAATTAATTTTGCTGTAAGATTGCAACGTTGTACCCAACCATGTAGGAGACGCTCTTATACGCTTCTGTTGTGTTTCAATTAATTATGCAATCTTAAAAACTAAATTGCATTCAAGTTCATATTTTATTTTATTTTTACACTTGCTTTTGAGGGTGTACCATAAAGTGCCACGACCAATTTTCAGCCATGCCCTCATTTCACCACGCATGTCATAGGACTTCAAGGATAGTGGAACATATCATTACTTCCAGCCATAAATAACGGATGTACTTAACCTATCTCAACTCTCTAAAGAAAACCAAAAACAAATTGCAAAATGAATATGAAAAGACGTCTAATTAGTAGCGAAAGAAAAGATAAACACAAAAAAAAAGGTCCATAGCAGTCATCTCAATTGCTATATATACAACATAAACCAAATAGTTTCCTTTCACCATTAGCACCTTAGGAGATTAAAAAGAACTAACCATTACAGTCATCTCAATAATAAGTTCACAATTATTACTCACAATGCCATTATATCAAACATAATGAACGACCTTTAAAAAAAATTCACTATAAGGAAATGAAAAGGAAAGAACTCAAAGCTAAAAATGGATGCTCTGTACAACAAAAATGACATAATAAGAAAACCCCACGTTGGTGGCACATAAAGTGGAAATGTCAATAAGAAATTTCACCTGGATAGCATACACCACTGCATTTATTGTAAAGAAACTTGGTCTGAGCCCATCAGTGGACACAGCACGAGCCTGTCAAATATTAATGCCCGTCACACAGTACAAAATCAGCCCAACCGACCACAGGAAAAATTCAAAAAAAAAAAACAAAACAAAACAAAACAAAACAATAAAAAAAAAAGAAGCAACAAAAGCCTTAACCAAATTCAACCTGGTAATAAATCTCTGCCCAGAATAAAACCAAGAGTGCATAAGTTGTGAAGAACGCAAGACTAGGCATATCGAGCAAGATATGTTGGAGAATCTGACAAACTTAGCATGTCAAGCTAAGAGAATGAGGAAAACCCAAAAACAAAAGCAATAAAAAGAAAACAGACCAAACATATATATAGGGCCGTGTGTGCTATATATTTAAGTGAGACTGATTGTAACCTCTGGTTGCAACTTCTGAATGTTCCGGCGGAATACAAAAACTAATGCTCGAACTGTCAAATAACAGGCAACTCCACCCTCAGAAAATATGTGAAAAGGGAAAAATTGGATAAGCAATACGATAAAATCAATAGTAGAAGAATGCAAAGATACATACCCCCATTCACCAAGAAATTGAGAAAATGGAAGACCTTCTGCGTGGTCCAACCATACTCGGGCACTCTCAATTGTATCCGAATCAATTGTACCTAAATCAGCAAACTTTAGAAGATTAATAACTAAATTTAATAACTAATTGTGACACACAGAGCTTCATAAAATATTGACTTGAAGATTCAGATAGCTTGCTAAGAACAGTATTGAAAGATTATTATTTTAAAATTCAGCTATACAAACATCCAACATATTCACATTGAACCTAACCACAATGTGGGTTCACACAGATTTGGAATTTTCTTTCTTGAGAGAGAAAAAAATTTATTAAAAAATTGTTTTAAAAGATGGAAGTAACAGTAAAGATAAAATAAAGCACTCAGATAACAAACAACAGACAACATCCCCTGGACCCCTTCACAAACAAAAAATCAAAATTCACAAGCTTCTTCAAGTTTCTTGCTGCTAAAAGGATCTGTGTTAGGCTTTCCAATAAAATATAGAAATCAATGTTAATGCATATGGGTGATTTTTTTTTTTTTTTTTTTTTTGTATTTTTTTCCGGAGAGGAGTTGTTGTTGTTGTTGTTGGGGGGAACACTTGCGTGTATGCATGGGGGCGAATTGTAGTCATCATTTAATTTAACAACCCTGAAAAGAGCCCAACCGACAAGAAACCACAATCATCTAGGGCAGGTCTAATGAATTATTCAGGTAGGTAATTGAGAAAAATTCATAATCAGAGTGAGTTTAAAAAAAAAAAAATTAACTAATTAAATTACCAGTGCAACGGCGGCGACGATTCCATAGAGTGCAGCGAGGACGTGAAATATTCGATCCTGCCAAACAGGAGAATCGTTTACTTGTTGCCACCAATTCGACGACGCATCTTGCAGGCCCACGGCCGACACCATTGCCTGTCTGAGATTCAAAATTATTCACGAGCACCGGGGAGAGAAAATCCTTTTTTTCCTTTTTATTCCTTTTTTCCTTTTTATTCCTTTTTTCCTTTTCCCTTTTCCTCCTTTTCCTTTTCCTTTTCCTTTTCCTCCTTTTCCTTCTCCGTTTGAAAAGAAAAAAATATAAATAATAAATACAATACTCGATGTTGTTTCAAAGTGGTTTTATTATTGTTCCGTTCGGATATATATTTACCGCATTTTGAAGTCCCAAAATCGGCCGGCGACGAAGAGAGAGAGAGAGAGAGAGAAGGGGGGGTTGCGGTTAAGATGGCGGAGAGAGATTGATTTTGTAAGCTTTGGCCTTATGATGGAGCGTGTCTCGAAGCGACCGCGGTAATAGACTGCTTGGGTTTTTTTTTTTTTTTTTTAAAAACAGGTTGAAGTCTTACGTATTTTCGAGGTACGTGGCAATCACGCGCTATCCGGGTTCACAACAACTGTCCTTTGTTAAGCATATGACTTGTACATTTTGACGACAGCATGCACAATTTGTTTGGGTTACTGGTTCACCCTGGATAAACACCATAGATTGATAACTATAATAACTATTTCTTCCTTTAATTTTGGTTTTTTTGTTTTTTTGAAATTTTATCAGCTAGGGTGTGTTTGATAAAATTGAAAATTAAGTACTGAAAATTAAGTGTTGAATTTAAGTACTAAAAATTTTAGGTGATTTATATGTGCAATACCAAAAACAGTGTAATGATGCAGTTTTTGGTGAAGGGATTTTTGTGTGATTAAAGCAAATCGTAGAGAGAGAGAGTTTGTATGTGGTTCGGCCCTGTTAACGAAGGCACCTACGTCCACGTGTGTGTCAGAGCAATTCTACTAAGTATAAGAATTGTTGTGGGTGTCAGCCCCCGACGTAGCATAATACAGGAAAGCATTTAATTTCCTTTATGCACTCGTAAGTCGTGACAAGTGAGTATGACCAATTGTCTCTGCAACAAAATAACTTAATAACATTTCTAAAAGAAAGGATACTAATAAACATAAGCTCCGAAATTAAAACTTACTAAACTATTACATAAGTCCAGGTCTTAGGCACAAAAGCCCTTATTCAAAAACTAACATAAAGTCTATTACAACTCCAAAATAAAAGACATAGGAAAAATAAAGCAGCCTCTTGGAAAGTCCCCTGCCTCTAACTAGCATAGTCGAAGTACCATGGCTGCTCCATACCCTGAAAATCTGGACATACAGTCAAGGACGCATCAACACCGTCAGCTTATGCAAGCTGGTGAGCAAAATAAACAAGTGCTCGCAATGTATATATAAGCAACAGTGCAATTTAACTTTAAAAGCAATAGATTCAAGGTTCCAATTCCAACATAAGTCACGGGGGAATATAGTAAGCAATAAATATGCAACCGTGCATGAACAATGTAACATCTCATCTTTCTGACTCTTTTCTCTCAACCAAAAACTGACTCAACCAAACCATTACCTCATATACCAGGAATAATATCCGATCGATATCCAAAACAGCACACCATACCATCGCTTCAGATACCAGGAATAATATCCGATCGATATCTAAGCCGCACTCAATACCATCATTTTCGGATACCAGGAATAATATCAGATCGATATTCGAAACAAGCGCCCTAGATACCAGGAATAATATCCGATCGATATCTAAGCCGTAACTCAATACCATCGCTTCGGATACCAGGAATAATATCCGATCGATATCCAAAACGAGCGCCCTAGATACCAGGAATAATATCCGATCGATATCTAAGCCGTAACTCAATACCATCGCTTCGGATACCAAGAATAATATCCGATCGATATCTGAAACGAGCGCCCTAGATACCAGGAATAATATCCGATCGATATCTAAGCCGTACTCAACACTGTCGCCTCCAATACCAGGAATAATATCCGATCGATATTGAGGTCGCACATCAGACCGCCACTCTTTACTCTTTTCACGTTTTCTCACACACATGCATGTTGACACAATCTCGACCCTAATATGTATGTCAATGTTCACAATTTATAGCAGTTATTAATCTCAAAGTTGGATACTCGTTCAACATAAATCTCGGTCTTAATTGCTTCTTATAAGTCCAATTTCTAACCGTGAGCCTTTAAAATAGTATATTTGTCAAACAGATCTTTAAAAAATTTCAAAACCTTTTCCAAATAGTCCCTTATATAAAAATACAAAAACTGCTCAAACTGCCCCAGGTCGCGCGAGCGGGTCGCGCGAGCGAAAAGGGGATGGGTCGCGCGAGCGAAAGGGGAAAATGGGTCGTACGAGCGAATGGGCAGAGGGTGTCGCGCGAACGAGTCGCGTGCGCGAAGGGGGGAATGGTTCGCGCGAGCGGGTCGCGCGCGCGAGTTGTCACAGTTTCATCATCTTCTTCGTTTTTCCCTTGTTTTCAATTTCAAACTGTAATTTTACCCATTTTCAGATTCTGTTCGTACCAGAACATGTAATATATGGATCTCTTCGATTTTCCGCGTAGATTAAGAATACGCGATCAATTTTAACTAATACGAATTGTATCGCTTAATTCTCGCGATTAAAGTTAGAGTGACAAAACTTTAAATCGACGATACGTCACTATATGAATGAATTTCTCCGTAGGATTCGAACCGTATCTTATTAGGACTAAGATCTTTCATTCCCAATTCATAAATTTCATTGTGGTTAAGATTTACAAAACTCCAATTTCAAGCTTCAATGGTGAAACACATATATCTATTTCAGGTTGTAGCATAATCGCAGCTAACGGTTCAATCGTTTAGATAAGAGAAAGGGCGGGGACAAGTGCAAGTACCAGTCGTTAGCAAGCAAAGGGCGGGTTGGTGAAGGCTATTGACATAAAGAGATACACACCTATATATACTGAAATACACGTATATAGACATGGCGAGTGAGTTTATAATACTCACTGAGGGCAAATATACAGATAATTTGAGACTGAGGATTTCCACCGTCGATTCCGTCGTTAGAAATTCTCCTCCGATTTCTCTCTTTGATCTTGAGATATATATATATTTATATAACTATGTATGTGTGTATGTATATAATATATAATCTGTATGTGTGTGTGTGTGTGTGTGTGTGTGTGTTCTTGAGAGGAAGAGAGAAATAAAGAGAGCTTGAGAGTCTCAGAGAGTTTTGGAGAGTGAGAGATGAGAGACTATGAGAAAGAGAGAGAGAAACCAACGTACATATATAAATCCACAGACTGTTGTTATAGGCAAATTCGACCAACGGCAAGTGCGTCTCCCAAGACTCTTCAAAGTAAATTGCACAAGCTCTGAGCATATCTTCCATAATCTGATTAACACGCTCGGTCTGTCCATCGGTCTGAGGATGGAAAGCAATACTCATCTTGAGCGAAGTTCCCATAGCCTTTTGCAAACTTTCCCAAAATCCCGAGGTAAAACGTGCATCGCGGTCTGATACAATTGACACAGGCGCACCATGCAGTCGCACCACTTGCTGTAGGTACATTCGACTCATCCTTTCTACTGGATAAGTCATATTGTACGTGATAAAGTGTGCGGACTTCGTCAGAAGATCCACAATTACCCAAATCGCGTCATGATTCGGTTGTGACCGGGGTAGTCCAACCACGAAATCCATAGTTATGTGTTCCCACTTCCATCCCGGAACAGGTAAGGGTTGCAACAATCCCGAGGGTCTCTGATGTTCGGCCTTCACTTGTTGACAAGTCAAACATTTAGACACATACTCGGCTACTTCTCGCTTCATCCCTTCCCACCAGAAGTTTCTCTTCAAATCCTTATACATCTTTGTTCCTCCTGGATGTACTGTCAGTCTCGACTTATGTGCTTCTTCGAGAATATCTTTTCTCAAATCTCCAAAATTTGGCACACACAATCTGTCTCGACATCGGTATCCTCTATTGGTCCCAACCTTCCATTCTGTAGGGTCCTTTTCTGACATCTTGGCAAACCATACTTGAAACTTCTCATCCTTCTTTTGGGCCTCGATGATCCGACTCACAAGTGTTGGTTGTACCATGAGGCATCCAAAGTGTTGCCCGACACTTCCCTCAGAAATCTATATATCAAATTCTGCAATTATCTCCAAGGCTTTCCATTCCCTCAACATCAATGAAGCAATCATTCCTTGAGGTTTTCGACTTAGGGCGTCAGTAACTACATTAGCCTTACCAGGGTGGTACTCTAATGTGAAGTCGTAGTCCTTAATTAGCTCCATCCACCGACGTTGCCTCATGTTCAGCTCTTTCTGAGTAAACAAATACTTAAGGCTCTTGTGATCTGAGAACAAATCAAACTTCTCGCCATAGAGGTAGTGTCTCCAGATCTTGAGCGCAAACACAACGGCTGCCAGCTCCAAATCATGAGTTGGGTAATTCAATTCATTTGGCTTCAACTGTCGTGAACCATGTACAATAACCTTTCCGTCTTGCATAAGGACACACCCCAATCCTTGATACGAGGCATCACTGAAAATCGTAAACTTCTCACCATCCTTTGGTATTGCAAGCACTGGCACTGTTGTCAATCTCTCTTTCAATTCTAGAAAAGCGCGTTCATGCTTATCAGTCCATTCAAACTTCAAATCTTTCTTAGTCAAACCAGTTAACGGGGCTGCTATTTTTGAAAAACTCTCTACAAATATCCGATAGTAACCAGCTAGTCCCAGAAAACTTCTTACTTCTGTAGCATTGGTCGGCCGAGTCCAATTCGCCACTACATCGGTCTTTGAGGAGTCAACTGCGATTCTTTGTTGTGAGATCATATGCCCGAGGAACTTAACTTCCTGAAGCCAGAATTCGCACTTGCTGAATTTAGCATATAGGCGGTGATCCTTGAGAGTCTGCAACGCGATCCGTAGATGTTGCTCATGCTCTTCCTCTGACTTGGAATAGATCAAAATATCATCAATAAAGACAATAATGAATTGATCCAAATAGGGCTTGAATACTCTGTTCATCAAGTCCATAAACACAGCCGGAGCATTCGTCATCCCAAATGGCATCACTAAGAACTCATAGTGTCCGTACCTCGTCCTGAAAGCAGTCTTGGGTATGTCTTCCTTCCGCACTCTCAACTGGTGATACCCTGACCGTAGATCAATCTTAGAAAAGGTCGTGGCTCCTTGCAACTGATCAAACAGATCGTCTATCCGAGGTAAAGGATACTTGTTCTTAATAGTAACCTTATTCAATTCCCGGTAGTCAATACACAACCGCATCGTCCCATCCTTCTTCTTCACGAATAATACTGGTGCTCCCCAGGGTGAAGTACTTGGACGAACAAAACCCAACTTCTCAAGTTCTTGAACTTGTTCCTTCAGCTCCAGCAACTCTGTAGGGGCCATCCTGTAGGGAACCTTGGTTATAGGTCGAGTGCCTGGCACCAATTCCACACAGAATTCTATGTCCCTCTCAGGTGGTAATCCTGAAATATCTCGAAATACTTCCTCGAACTCTTTGATCACCGGTATTGATGATATTGTCACCTCTGCACTGACAACCTCAATGTTTGCTAGGCATCTAGTGAGGAACATATCACCCGAAGAGTTACATTGGAAATCAAAGAGTCGATTCCCATTGTCCGCAAATGTGATCCTCTTCCTTGCACAATCCAACTTTGCATCATTCTTCTCGAGCCAATCCATTCCCAGGATTATATCGAACTCCTTCATCGACAGAACCACCAATCTCGCCAAAAGTTCACGGTCTCCTAACCGTAGAGGACAGTCCTTACATACATGTAATAACTTGACGGTGGTCCCTAAGGGTGAGACAGCACTCAAAGCTTCATCTAAACGTTGCGGTACTATACCCAACTTCTGAACAATCTTAATAGATATAAAGGAATGTGTAGCACCCGTGTCAAATAAAACTTTAATATGAGAGTTAAATAAGGTTAGAGTACCTTCCACTGCACGTTGCTCGGGCAGTCCCTCCTCATAAGTACCTTCTTCATAACCTGTTTCTTCATAACCAGCAGCCTCGGGAATAACGGCATTCAGATGGGCCTGTCCTTGCTGGCCGTAATTACCTCTCCTAGGAGCCTTGCATTCCGGACTTATGTGACCTGGCATGCCACAATTATAGCACACAATTCCCGGACGATCAGCACGCCTAGTCAGTCTGCAATCTTTAGCTCAGTGACCGGGATTACCACAATTGAAGCAGTTATTGTTGTTGTTCCCTCCTGTTGCTTGAGGCGGATACTGTTGTACTGCTTGTGTCTGTTGAGGTTTCTTCCCTCCATCCCAGGTCCTTTTCTGTCCCTGAGGGTACCCTGATTTCTGTCCAGAATAACCCTTTTGCGGAGGTCGATTTCCAAACGGCTTTGAATTCTGACAACCATCATTCTCTAACCCTGTAGCCAATCTCACCAGAGCTTCAAATGACTGGCCCAGATGACCCATAGTCAGATGTCGGAGAGACAAGTTGAGACCCCGGTGATACTTCTTGATTTTCCTCTGAGGTGTGTCCACCATATGTGGAGCAAAGCGAGACAGACGTTCAAACCGAGTAGTGTACTCACGGACAGTCAGATTTCCTTGAGTCAATTCCATAAACTCTTTCTCTCTCTTGTCCTTCTCTTCTTCAGGAAAATACTTCTCGAGAAACCTTTCCTTGAACACCACCCATGACATTCTCCTTGCAGCTTCCTCCCCTATGGTTGCCTTTTCAGCATCCCAACAATCAGCCGCTGCATAAGACAGCTGAAAGATAGCCAGACGCTTCTTCTCCAGATCAGTGCACTCTATGGTCACAAAGATACGCTCCATCTGGCGTAGCCACTGTTCCGCTTGCCAGAGTTCATCAGTCCCCGCAAAATACTCAGGTCGCAGGGCGCGAAACTCCTTGAGAAGCTTGTCTCTAGTCTGGTGGGCTTGCCTTCCATTCCCGTTATGATTCCCATTCTGGTTATTGTTCCTCGCATTCTGATCACTAACCCTCTCCAATCTTCTTACAAAACCTCAAACATTCCGGTTGGATCTATTACCAGGGGTGCATCTTCAATAGCGGGACAATTCATGAGATTTCTTCCAGCCATATAATTGAGAGGATGGCACCTATATATCAATCAAAAGAATACGGTCAACCTCTCGAGAAGAAAGAAAATTCTCAACGATAGAAAGCGACTAAACACGGAATGAAGTCGAACTATCTTATCTTAATTCTATCTTAACAGGAGATCCTATGTGTCTCGGACAATTGGTCGAGCCATAACCTGGCTCTGATACCAAAAAGCCTGTCACGCCCCGACGTAGCATAATACAGGAAAGCATTTAATTTCCTTTATGGACTCGTAAGTCGTGACAAGTGAGTATGACCAATTGTCCCTGCAACAAAATAACTTAATAGCATTTCTAGAAGAAAGGATACTAATAAACATAAGCTCCGAAATTAAAACTTACTAAACTATTACATAAGTCCAGGTCTTAGGCACAAAAGCCCTTATTCAAAAACTAACATAAAGTCTATTACAACTCCAAAATAAAAGACATAGGAAAAATAAAGCAGCCTCTTGGAAAGTCCCCTGCCTCTAACTAGCATAGTCGAAGTACCCTGGCTGCTCCAGACCCTAAAAATCTAGACATACAGTCCAGGACGCATCAACGCCGTCAGCTTATGCAAGCTGGTGAGCAAAATAAACAAGTGCTCGCAATGTATATATAAGCATATAAGCAACGGTGCAATTTAACTTTAAAAGCAATAGATTCAAGGTTCCAATTCCAACATAAGTCACGGGGGGATATAGTAAGCAATAAATATGCAACCGTGCATGAACAATGTAACATCTCATCTTTCTGACTCTTTTCTCTCAACCAAAAACCGACTCAACCAAACCATTACCTCAGATACCAGGAATAACATCCGATCGATATCCAAAACAGCACACCATACCATCGCTTCAGATACTTGGAATAATATCCGATCGATATCTAAGCCGCACTCAATACCATCATTTCGGATACCAGGAATAATATCCGATCGATATCCGAAACAAGCGCCCTAGATACCAGGAATAATATTTGATCGATATCTAAGCCGTAACTCAATATCATCACTTCGGATACTAGGAATAATATCCGATCGATATCCGAAACGAGCGCCCTAGATACCAGGAATAATATCCGATCGATATCTAAGCCGTAACTCAATACCATCGCTTCGGATACCAGGAATAATATCCGATCGATATCCGAAACGAGCGCCCTAGATACCAGGAATAATATCCGATCGATATCTAAGCCGTACTCAACACTATCGCCTCTAATACCAGGAATGATATCCGATCGATATTGAGGTCGCACATCAGACCGCCACTCTTTACTCTTTTCACATTTTCTCACACACATGCATGTTGACACAACCTCGACCCTAATATGTATGTCAATATTCACAATTTGTAGCAGTTATTAATCTCAAAGCTAGATACTCGTTCAACATAAATCTCGGTCTTAATTGCTTCTTATTAGTCCAATTTCTATCCGTGAGCCTTTAAAATAGTATATTTGTCAAACAGATCTTTAAAATCTTTCAAAACATTTTCCAAACAGTCCCTTATATAAAAATACAAAAACTGCTCAAACTGCCCCAGGTCGCGCGAGCGAAAAGGGGATGGGTCGCGCGAGCGGGTCGCGCGAGCGAAGGGGGAGAACGGGTCGCGCGAGCGAATGGGCAGAGGGTGTCGCCCGAGCGAGTCGCGCGCGCGAAGGGTGGAATGGTTCGCGCGAGCGGGTCGCGCACGCGAGTTGTCACAGTTTCATCATCTTCTTTGTTTTTCCCTTGTTTTCAATTTCAAACTGTATTTTTACCCATTTTCAGATTCTGTTCGTACCAGGACATGTAATATATGGATCTCTTCGGTTTTCCGCGTAGATTAAGAATACGCGATCAATTTTAACTAATACGAATTGTATCGCTTAATTCTTGCGATTAAAGTTAGAGTGACAAAACTTTAAATCGACGATACGTCACTATATGAATGAATTTCTCCGTAGGATTCGAACCGTAGCTTATTGGGACTAAGATCTTTCATTCCCAATTCATAAATTTCATTGTGGTTAAGATTTACAAAACTCCAATTTCAAGCTTCAATGGTGAAATACATATATATACACATATACACACCTATATATACTGAAATACACGTATATAGACACGGCGAGTGAGTTTATAATACTCACTGAGGGCAAATATACAGATAATTTGAGACCGAGGATTTCCACCGTCGATTCCGTCGTTAGAAATTCTCCTCCGATTTCTCTCTTTGATCTTGAGATATATATATATATATATAATTATGTATGTGTGTATGTATATATTATATAATCTGTATGTGTGTGTGTGTGTGTGTTCTTGAGGGAAGAGAGAAATAAAGAGAGCTTGAGAGTCTCAGAGAGTTTTGGAGAGTGAGAGATGAGAGACTGTGAGAAAGAGAGAGAGAAACCAACGTATATATATAAATCCACAGTTTTGGGCTCCATGAAAGCCATGGAAATCGCAGGGTGTGGTTGAGCTCACGTGCTCCCACACCCAAGTCGCAATAAAGGCGTAGTTTTAAAACAAAACTGGTATTAACTGGTTGAAATCAAAATACAGAAATCATATTAGCATAGGAATAAATTCCGAGTTGTACAAGAATATAGATATTGATTTTGAAACCATAGAAAATATTTTTCTGTATTTATGGAAATTACAGTTTGACCCCAGATATATATTACAAAGAGAAATTAAATCAAATACTCATGGAAATGAAATGCAGTATTTATTTATTAATGAAAATAAAATACAGGGTGTTACAGTGGGGACCTTGGTGATCCAACAATGGCGATTGGAACTACCAAGGGTCTGCTACGCAGGGATGTTCTTCAGGGTTTCTGGAGAGAGGCTTGACAATGTAGGATGGTTGGTTCTCCTAAACTTGGGATCCCTTCTTAGAGGGATGGGAGGATCCTTTTATAGAGGGAAGAGTCCTCCCTTTCAAGGCGTTTGAGTTGGATTAGGTAACTAATTAACTGCCTATGATGATTGTTGCAAATCTGGCCAGTTTTCTAGTTGGTTTGGGAAACTATTCATGCATATTTGGAAGGTTTCCTAGCTGTTTTAGGAAATCGCTAGAGTCCAAGTAGCTCGGGACACGCCTTTGAGTACACTGAGCTATTCCCGAGCTGTGTTGTGACTGGACGTGGTGATCCCGACCTGACGGACAAGCTTTCTCCATGGTCGAGCCGTGTCAAGGGTCTAGGTGGCTCTGGCTGTCCCAAACCACTCGTCTTGTGTTTTATTCAAACAGAAGGGCGCAGTCCAGCCCGGATAGGGGCCTATCTCTGCGAATAACTACTCGGGAATATAGTAGAGCCAATTTTAGGCGTATCAGCTACCCCCCATTTCCAAGGCTAAATGGATGCTTCATCGGATGAGTCTTGGAGATTTGTATTCACCAACCTAATTTGACCGTCTGCTTGTGTTGGGTTTGTGCCCTCAAACCATTACTTTATGTATGAGACATTGACATTTTAATATATGGATATCAGCTTTACATTTCATAGTGTATGTTCTTTTCATGAGATGATTGTTAATCCTTAAGTATTATAGTAAGTAATTCGTGTGTGTATGAGATGCACACAAGTGAGATACGAATTACTATTCTTTAATACTTAGAATGTGTCATAGTGGATGATGAGACTGGATACCTCATCAAGTCTACACTGTAGCATAATTAACTACCATTGGATGGAGTGATTAATCTCAATCACTAGAGTGTAGCTCTTAGTTGATATGCTAGTGCTTATAGTGCATTGACGGACCTGAGTTTCCTATTGACGCTTAAGACTGTCAAACAGTCAATAGGAACTCATAACTTGTATAAGGTACGTGTTCTCAATCTTGAGACGATTATGAACACAGACTGTGGATATGACTGCTTTGATTTACCAATCAGTGAGGTCTATAAAAGATCAACACCTGGGTATCTTGGGTATGTCATGTTCATAGGGTTGTGAACATGCATTGTCAAGATAGAATCTACCCTCTGTTTCAGAGTAAGCATTCCCTTGAGAATGTCACCAAGTCGATTACTGAGTACTGCAGTCTTGTTGATAAGAGTTATCAACATGTTTGGTAATCATGAGAGGTGAATGGGACTCAAGGAATACAAGAAGTAATCATGATTCAGGTTGACAGTAACAGTTATCCGATTACCTGAATATGATTACGAATGCTGACGGTAGAGGGACATTAGTACACCATACAAGTCTAGTTATCGCTTCGGATATGTTCTTTTGCGTTGGAGTTCAGTTATCGTTTTATAGTGGAGTAAACTTTAACTGACCAGTTAGTTAGTTTGCTGATCAAAGAGTTTGGTCATGGTAATTAACAAACTGGTCTGAGCCAACAATAAAGAGCCTAGGAGGTCCCACTCTTAGCTCCGCCAGGATGCTTGGAAAGATGCTTGAGGATGATGTCCAGACAGGTTCGATCGATCGAAGATGTCTCGATCGATTGAAGTCTGAAGGTTCGATCGATCGAAGATGGTTCGATCGATCGAATGTTCGATCGATCGAAGGCACTTCGATCGCTCGAAGTCTAGGTCGGTTCTGGGAATCTATAAATAGGGCAGCTGCGTTCTGGAAAAGGTTGTTCGTCGTTTTGAAAGTCAGAAGCTGCAGAAACTGTTTTGGAGTCCCAAAACCTTCTCTATCCTCTCCATTAGGGTTCCCACCAACCCTAGTCTTTCTGGCAGGCATCCGCAGGAGTCATAAGGGTGAAGATCATCTAGTGGAGGCTGCTGGAAGTTGAAGATCAGAATTGGGTTCAAGACACTAAGGTATAACTCGTGTCCCCTCTTGTGCGTATCTGTAGAATTGACGAGTAGTAGATCCAGGCATGCCAATAAAGTTTCATAACTTGATTTTTCCGCTGCGCGTTTAAACTTTCCATTTAAACCTGTTTTTCCAACAATTGGTATCAGAGCCACGCTCGTTTGGATCTATAGATGCGTTTTTTGGAACACTATTTTGATTTGCATGTTGATTTTAGAACTGTTTTCGAAATTGCATCGTCACAGATCTGTTTCTGCAGTGTTATCGCAGCAGTATACAAATCTGTGATTGCATTGGATGCAAGATGGGTTCGATCGATCGAATAATGTTCGATCGATCGAACTCTCTGTACTCGAGCGATCGAACAGGTTTCGATCGATCGAAACCTTCTGTTGTTCGAGCGATCGAATAGAGTTCGATCGATCGAGACAGACTCTTTGTCAGGTTTTCTGTTTCACAGTTTTAAAAGTATTTTGAAATTAAAAGTTTAATTTTAACGTATTCTGCAAAATTTTTAATCATTCTGTGAAATAGAATGTTCAAGCGATTGAACAGTGTTCAATCGATCGAAGGTTCGAGCGATCGAACGGTCTTCGATCGATCGAACTATGACAGAGAAGTTAGATGCTGTTTTGAGTTCTAATTCAGTATGTAAAGAGTTTATATACTGTGTGAATCAATTAAGGGTTCCAATAGTTATATTTTGTTATATATATGCGTGGATGTGTGTTCAACTAACCTTTTGCAGCAAAAGATTAGTCGCTATCTCCCATGGCGCCAAGAGCATTTAATTTTGTGTTTGAATGTTTTTAGATTGGTGTGTTATTTTAAGTTTGGTTTGGTTTTAAGGCATATGTAAAGGGCGCTGCGACTTCAATCCTACGAAAAGGAAAGTCGCACCGGTTTCCCTAGCCTTTTATTTTGTTGTTGCTATTTCTATTTCTAGATAAATTGTAAGCTTCAAAAGAGGCATAGGTTCAATGTAATAGAATTAGAATATCCATGAAGATGGAGCAAGGAGCCGTTGTCCATGAAGATGGAGCTGGAGGCGATCAAACCAAAAGCAGGTTCTATGGAGATAGAGCCATGGGAGATAGAGGCATCGTTTGGATGTCTTTTATTTCATTTTAGTTTTTTGTTTTATGTGCTTTGTTTGTGATTGGCGTACAATACATTGTTGCATGCACGCAAAACAAGTTTTCTAAAATAAAATTCAAAAACCGTTTTCAACACATTAGTAAACATTAGATGTTTATGGGAAGTGTGTAGAAACAGATTTTCTCAAAAAGCAAAATCCTTTTTTACTAAATCTAGTGGGAGAGGGTCTTATTAATTACACCCACGATCTTCCATTAACGGTTCACTGTAAGATGAGTGATGCATTCTGTGTCACCTCGCCAGGGGTGATCATTCCATACGGAGGATGCATTACTCATTGGTTACTAGATGTGAACTTCTTTTGATAAGGATCAATCAGACGTGTTAGAGGGTGACCACCATACGGAGGCGCTACTTGAGACGGTTGTGATTGGATCCTAGTTAATGGTACACACTAGCTAAGCTATGGATAAGGGATCCCACACGGGGCATTATTCAGAAACTTAGAGATCAAATAGGTTCGGAAGTCATAACTTGTTTTGCAAGAGTTGCATAGCGGATAAGTTATGATAAATTGAAAGATCGAACATTGACCACCACACGGAGGCTTTATTCTTTCGTTTCGATATTCCGGCGACTTAGTTTTTAAATAAGAGTTTTTTAAAGGATTCTTTTATTTCAAACTGTCAAAATCTGATATCCATATTTATTTTGCCTTTTGATTTTTACAGTAAATCACAATGTCTGGATCTGCATTTAGTCCACTTGCCACAATACTCACTCAAAACAAGTTAACTGGAAACAACTACACTGAATGGAAACGTAACCTTGATATCGTATTAACTGCGGAGGATCACATATATGTCCTCACCACCCCATGCCCCGAAGAACCCGCTGCAAATGCTTCGGCTGCTGCTAGACGCGAGTTCGATAAATGGAAAAAGTCGAATGGGATGGCTCGTTGTTACATATTGGCTTCTATGGCTAATGTGTTACAACACCAATACCAGTCGAACAATTCCGCCAGTGACATTATCGAATCCCTGAAAAAGATGTTTGGGGAGCATGGCAGGCCTGCCAGACAGGTAGCTATGCAGAAGATAATGAGTGCTAAGATGTCGGAAGGGACTCCAGTCAAAGAACATGTTTTGAAAATGATTGGTTATTTAAACGAGCTGGAGACCCTAAGTGCCAACATCGATGCACAGACCCAAGTTGATATGATCCTCAATACGCTGTCGCCATCATTCGTTCAATTTAAACTGAATTATAATATGAATAAAATGGATTTTTCAATGAGCGAATTGATGAGCTCTTTATTGGCAGCGGAAGGGGTGATCAAGCCTGGGGGCAGCGTTTTAAACGTTGAGAAAAGCGCTTCCTCTTCCCGATCTATGCCGAAAGGAAAGAAAGGGAAGAAGAAGGCTAGCACTGGTGGTTCAAGTGTTGGACCGGTCCCTAAGATTGCAAAATCTAAGGGAAAAGGTAAGGGCAAAGGGAAGGTGGGTGGCCAAGGCAAAGGAAAGTGTTTCCAATGCGGTGAGAAGGGCCACTGGAAGAGGAACTGTCCAGAATTCTTAGCTACAAGAGTTCAAGGTATGATTGAATCACATGTGATTGAAGTAAGTTTTATAACGGATACTTCAAACACTTGGTGCATTGATTCTGGTGCGACTAACCATATCTGTAATTCATTGCAGGGGTTCAGATCAACCAGGAAGTGCAGTGATGGGGAAATCGTACTTACTCTAGGTTCTAGCGCAACCGTTTCTGCGGTTGCTATAGGAGTCGTAGTTTTAGAATTTCTAGACAATAAAGTTTTGATTTTATCAGATGTACTTTACGTCCCTTCAATGAGACGTAATTTAATTTCAGTTTCTAATTTATCGAATAATGGTTATTCTTTTCATTTTGGAACTGAAGTTGTGATTAAAAGAAATAGTTCTTTTATATGTTCTGGTGTTAAATCAAATGGTTTATATGTGATTACTCCCAATATTTCTAAAGATCCTTGTATGGAACTTAATAACTCAGTGGTAACTATACCATCTAAAAGAAAGAGACCTTCCACTAATCCAACAAAGCTTTGGCATATGAGGCTTGGTCATATCAATCTAAATAGGATTGGCAGACTAGTCAAAGAAGGGGTCTTAGGCGATTTGGTTCTCGAACCAATAGAAGTCTGCGAGTCTTGTTTAGAGGGTAAGATGACCAAAAGGCCCTTTCTTGCAAAGGGCAATAGAACCAATGCATTGTTGGAATTAGTTCATACTGATGTGTGTGGACCAATAAATATTAGAGCAAGGGGTGGTTATGAGTATTTCATAACATTTACTGATGACCACTCTAGGTATGGATATGTGTACCTAATGCAGCACAAGTCTGAAGCCTTTGAAAAGTTCAAAGAGTTTAGGGCTGAAGTGGAGAAGCAATTGGGCACACATATCAAGGCCATTCGATCTGATCGAGGTGGCGAGTATCTCTCTAATGAATTTATTGATCACCTCGTACAGAATGGGATTCTGTCACAGTTGACTGCACCTGGCACGCCTCAGCAAAACGGTGTAGCGGAGAGAAGGAATCGGACTCTTTTAGACATGACTAGGTCAATGATGAGTTATTCTGAGTTACCTTTATTTCTTTGGGGTTATGCTTTGGAAACCGCTGCTTACATACTAAATCTAGTACCAAGCAAATCTGTTCCCAGGACACCACGAGAGATGTGGATTGGGCGCAAGCCTTCTTTGCAACATCTCCGGATATGGGGATGTCCGGCACATGTGCTAAAAGGAAAGATGAGCAAGTTGGATTCTAGATCGGAAGTATGTTACTTCGTAGGGTATCCAAAGGGTACTTATGGATGGTATTTTTATGATCCAAGAGAACAGAAGGTGTTCGTCAGTACGAATGCTATTTTCTTGGAGGATGACTATATCATGAACCATAAACCTAAGGGAAGGATAGATCTTAGAGAAATAGAAGGAGAGCCCTCAGTCCAACCCGTAGTTAATAACGATATAAATCAGGAAAACACCACTTCTTCACCTTTTTCCGCACCAGTACCTCGTCGTAGTGGGAGGATTATCAGCCAGCCTGATAGATACATGTTCTTAGGAGAAGTTTTTGAAGCTGTCTCCATAGAATCTGAATCTGATCCTACCACATACGAAGAGGCAATGGCTGATGTTGATTCAGCTCATTGGGTTAAAGCTATGAAGGCTGAATTGGAATCTATGGATTCTAATCAGGTCTGGGATCTTGTAGAACTTCCAGCCAATATTAAACCCATTGGCTGTAAGTGGGTCTACAAGAGGAAAAGAGGATCTGATGGAAAGGTTGAGACCTTTAAGGCAAGGCTTGTAGCGAAAGGTTATACTCAGAGGGAGGGCATTGACTATGAGGAAACCTTCTCTCCGGTGGCCATGCTCAAGTCCATCAGAATACTCTTATCAGTTGCTGCATGCCTAGATTTTGAGATCTGGCAGATGGACGTCAAGACTGCATTCTTGAATGGCAATCTTGAGGAGGACATCTATATGCAACAACCAGAAGGGTTCATAGCTGGTCGGAAAGGTAACTTGGTATGCAAGTTGCAAAAGTCCATTTATGGGCTTAAGCAGGCATCCAGAAGTTGGAACATACGATTTGACCAAGCGGTCAAATCGTTTGGTTTCATACAGAATCTGGATGAACCTTGTGTATACAAGAAGAGTGAAGGGAAAGTGGTGGCTTTTCTTGTGCTTTACGTTGACGACATTCTACTCATTGGAAATGTTGTAGCGGCATTGTCAACGGTCAAGGTTTGGCTAGCTAGTACTTTCGATATGAAGGATCTAGGAGAGGCGAGCTATATTCTTGGGATAAAGCTCTTTCGGGATCGCAAGCGAAAGATAATGGGATTATCTCAAGCTGGTTATATCGATAAGGTGCTAACTAGGTTTTCAATGGATAATTCGAAGAAAGGTTTGTTACCTTTCAGGCATGGTTTAGCGTTCTCCAAGGACCAGTGTCCAAAGACACAGGAGGAGAGGAATCGCATGACAGGAGTTCCCTATGCTTCTGCAGTGGGAAGTCTCATGTATGCGATGTTATGCACTAGACCAGATATCTGCTTTGCCGTTGGCATGGTTAGCAGATATCAGTTGAATCCGGGTCCAGAGCACTGGACAGCCGTTAAGCACATTCTTAAGTACTTGAGAAGAACTAAAGATTACATGCTTATGTACGGTGGTAGTGAGTTAATTCCAGTGGGATACACTGACTCGGACTTTATGTCAGATAAAGATTCGAGGAAGTCGACGTCCGGTCATCTCTTTACCTTCGGAGGTGGTGTTGTCAGTTGGAGGAGCATTAATCAGAAATGCATTGCAGACTCAACTACAGAAGCTGAGTATGTGGCTGCTTGTGAAGCCGCAAAGGAAGCTGTTTGGCTCAAGAAGTTCCTTATGGAACTCGAGGTGGTACCAGCGTCGCTGTCGCCTATTACGCTTTATTGTGATAATAGTGGGGCAGTGGCTCAGTCCAAGGAGCCAAGGAACCACGGAAAGGGAAAGCACGTAGAGCGGAAATATCATCTTATCCGAGATATTGTTCAACGTGGAGATGTGACTGTCACCAAGATTGCCACAGCTGACAATCTTGCTGATCCGTTTACAAAGGCCTTGCCACAGAAGGTCTTTGATCGTCATCTAGATAGTCTAGGTCTTAGATGTAGTTCTGAATGGTTATGAGTGCAAGTGGGAGTTTGTTGGGTTTGTGCCCTCAAACCATTACTTTATGTATGAGACATTGACATTTTAATATATGGATATCAGCTTTACATTTCATAGTGTATGTTCTTTTCATGAGATGATTGTTAATCCTTAAGTATTATAGTAAGTAATTCGTGTGTGTATGAGATGCACACAAGTGAGATACGAATTACTATTCTTTAATACTTAGAATGTGTCACAGTGGATGATGAGACTGGATACCTCATCAAGTCTACACTGTAGCATAATTAACTACCATTGGATGGAGTGATTAATCTCAATCACTAGAGTGTAGCTCTTAGTTGATATGCTAGTGCTTATAGTGCATTGACGGACCTGAGTTTCCTATTGACGCTTAAGACTGTCAAACAGTCAATAGGAACTCATAACTTGTATAAGGTACGTGTTCTCAATCTTGAGACGATTATGAACACAGACTGTGGATATGACTGCTTTGATTTACCAATCAGTGAGGTCTATAAAAGATCAACACCTGGGTATCTTGGGTATGTCATGTTCATAGGGTTGTGAACATGCATTGTCAAGATAGAATCTACCCTCTGTTTCAGAGTAAGCATTCCCTTGAGAATGTCACCAAGTCGATTACTGAGTACTGCAGTCTTGTTGATAAGAGTTATCAACATGTTTGGTAATCATGAGAGGTGAATGGGACTCAAGGAATACAAGAAGTAATCATGATTCAGGTTGACAGTAACAGTTATCCGATTACCTGAATATGATTACGAATGCTGACGGTAGAGGGACATTAGTACACCATACAAGTCTAGTTATCGCTTCGGATATGTTCTTTTGCGTTGGAGTTCAGTTATCGTTTTATAGTGGAGTAAACTTTAACTGACCAGTTAGTTAGTTTGCTGATCAAAGAGTTTGGTCATGGTAATTAACAAACTGGTCTGAGCCAACAATAAAGAGCCTAGGAGGTCCCACTCTTAGCTCCGCCAGGATGCTTGGAAAGATGCTTGAGGATGATGTCCAGACAGGTTCGATCGATCGAAGATGTCTCGATCGATTGAAGTCTGAAGGTTCGATCGATCGAAGATGGTTCGATCGATCGAATGTTCGATCGATCGAAGGCACTTCGATCGCTCGAAGTCTAGGTCGGTTCTGGGAATCTATAAATAGGGCAGCTGCGTTCTGGAAAAGGTTGTTCGTCGTTTTGAAAGTCAGAAGCTGCAGAAACTATTTTGGAGTCCCAAAACCTTCTCTATCCTCTCCATTAGGGTTCCCACCAACCCTAGTCTTTCTGGCAGGCATCCGCAGGAGTCATAAGGGTGAAGATCATCTAGTGGAGGCTGCTGGAAGTTGAAGATCAGAATTGGGTTCAAGACACTAAGGTATAACTCGTGTCCCCTCTTGTGCGTATCTGTAGAATTGACGAGTAGTAGATCCAGGCATGCCAATAAAGTTTCATAACTTGATTTTTCCGCTGCGCGTTTAAACTTTCCATTTAAACCTGTTTTTCCAACAGCTTGTATGCTGCCACCTATAGATATGCCCAGTTTCTTTTTTCTTCGATTAAGTTCCCCTCTAAGGGCTTCCTCGTTGCCTTGTTCACTGAAATTCGCTACCCGGTACGTTAGCGATCCGAGCTCTTTGAGTACCACTGCCTCAAAGCCATAGGTATCGAGGAGTAGTACAGTAGGCCCACAGAAGTGTCGGTAGTTCATCAGCCCAAAGTCCCTTGGCCTGTTCATGACTAGTTTTAATGAACTGCAGAATTGTTCAGTTTATCACCTTGGCTTGGCCATTGGCTTGGGGATGCTCGGGATAAGAGTAGTGATTTGATAAACTATAACCCGAGCCGAATTTCCTGAATATCAGGGTGACGAACTACATGCCATTGTCGCTAACTAGTACCCGGGGGATGCCGAACCTATTAAGGATGTTCTTCTCAATAAAACTCTTCATCTTCTTCTCAGTTATAGTTGCCAAGGGCTCGACATCTGCCCACTTTGTAAAGTAGTCCACCACAATCACGGCAAACTTGACCTGCCCCATTGCCATAGGTAGAGGTCTGACTATGTCAATGCCCCACTGAACAAACGGGCCAGGGGCTGAGGATTGGGGTTTGGAATTGTGTTGGGCGGTTGATCATGTTGGCATGCCTCTGGCACTTGTCACACTTTGACATATTCCCGACAGGCCATTGTTGTCCAATAATAACCCTGCAGCAGAGCTTTACGGGAGAGTTCTCGTCCTCTAATGTGACTTTTGTACACTCCTTCATGAATTTCATACAAGATTCCTTGGACCTGAGCAGGGTGAATGCATCAGATGTAGGGGATAGAAAACCCCCTTTTGTAGAGGACGTCGTCAGTGAGGTGGTATCGAGCCGCCTGGTATTTGACCCGACGAGCTTCATCCTTTCCACTCAGAAGGCTTCCGATTGTGAGGAACTGCACAATGGGGTCCATCCAATTGGGCCCTAGATCTATCGGGTCAACGTGCATGGCTTCTGGGTTAGACACACTGGGCTCTGGTTGGTATACTACCCTTATCCCAAGCAGGTTTGACTCGGAAGACGATGCTAGATGCGCTAACCGGTCGGCCATTGTGTTCTCCTCTCTCGGGATC
The DNA here is from genome assembly GCA_033977485.1 of Hydrangea macrophylla. Classification (NCBI taxonomy): domain Eukaryota; kingdom Viridiplantae; phylum Streptophyta; class Magnoliopsida; order Cornales; family Hydrangeaceae; genus Hydrangea; species Hydrangea macrophylla. The sequence continues at coordinate 7,678,292 of CM066983.1, read as the reverse complement.
TATTTGATTAAGAAACATTTGAGCTGTTTGGTGACCAACCTAACCAGGGCTAGGTAGGCCACCATGTTGTCTTTCCAAGCTTCATACTCCTGATTAACTTGGCTAATGACTAGTTGGGAGTCGCTATATCCTTGGATTTGCTGCGTACCCATTGAAGTGGCCAACTACAGCCCAACTAACAAGGCCCCGTACTCAGCTTCGTTATTAGAGGCCTGGAACCCGAACCTTAGTACGTACTCTAGCTAGATCCCTTCAGGCGTGGTTAGGATGACCCCTGCCCCACTGCCTTGCTTGTTGAAAGACACGTCCATATAGAGTATCCAGGTCGGGGTGTCAGGTTGCATGTCGGGCTACTCAGGTGGGTTAAGCTCTTCAACTGGATCTTCTTGATATGTGAATTCCATAAGAAAGTCTACCACCACCTACCCCTTGATTGCCGTTTGGGGTCTATAGACCACTTCAAATTCTTCCAATTCTAATGCCCACTTCATAAGCCTCCCAGATGTTTCGGGTCAGCCAAGGATCTGGCGAAGTGGTTGATCCGTGAGGACCACAATGACATGGGCTTGAAAGTATGGGTGAAGTCTTCGAGCGGAGGTGATTTGTGCAAAGGCGAGCTTCTCGATGCGGGAATATTTGCTTTCTGCGCCTTGTAGTGCCCAGCTCATGTAGTACACCAAGTATTGGATCCCGTGCTCTTCCCGAATGAGTGCCGAGCTTACCGCTGAGGGTAACACCGCCAAGTATAAGAACAACTCCTCATCTGGTATGAATGTTGAGAGCAGAGGAGGCAATGTCAGGTACTTCTTGAGGTCCTGAAATGCCTCTTCACACTCTTCCGACCACTGAAAAGCTTTATGGAGGATTTTAAAAAATGGCAGGCACCGGTCGGTAGCTCGGGAGTCAAATCTGTTCAGTGTTGCCACCTGTCCAGCCAAACTTTGAACTTCCTTCGTTAACCTGGGTGATCACATGTTGATGATTGCTTGGACCATTTTGGGGTTCGCCTCATTCCCCGCATGCTGACTAGGTGTCCTAGGAATTTCTCGGACGAGACTCCAAATGTGCATTTGGCCGGGTTCGACCTCATTCGAAACTTTCTTAAGATGCTGAAGGCCCCAGCCAAGTGCTCAAGATGGTCAGACTCATCCTGGGTTTTGACCAGGAGGTCATCAACATACACCTCCATCATTTTTCCAATCAGATCTCTGAACATATGGTTGGCCAGGCGCTGGTAAGTTGTCCCGACCAATGTTTTAAAAATTGGACCGGACCGGCCGGTCCAACCGGTTGAACCGCCGACTGGTCAGGAACCCAGTTCGATTAGCACCGATAACCGTCACTGAACATAAAATCGGGAAAAACCGGTGGTCCAACCGATTGAATCGCCGAACCGGAAAACCGGTAGAAAATTTTAATCAACTCGTTCAATTAAATTTTAAGCGGGCTCAGAATATCGGGAATTGGGGATTGGAAAATTTTTAAGATAAGTCAAGTCAAGAGTCAGGACTTAATATAATATATATATACATATATTTATTTTTTGTCTTTTATCTGTTATAAATTATTAATTTATTACGTTAGGTTAACAACTTGACTCAAGAGTCAAGACCTCAAAACACTGTTAGCCTCTCTTTACTCTCAATTTCTCAAAGTATCATCTGTATTCTCTCACTGTCAAAGTTTCAATTCTCAAGTCTCTCATTCCTTTCTCTCCAGTCCAGATCCACTTTCTCTCCAGATCCAGACTCAACATAAGACTCAAGAGTCAAGCCTCAAGAGGCCAAGAGACACACCAACACACCCTCCAGATCGGGTCGCCCCCTGCGCCTGAACTGCGCCGCCGTCGCCGCCTAGAGCCGCTACCCGCCGCCGTCGCCACCTAGACCCGCTGCCCGCCACCGCTTGCTGCTGGCTGCCATTTCTGATCAAGTTATTTGTGAGTAATTTCTTGATTTCTTTGACATTAGTTTATTTTTAATTTAGTATTTGTGAGTGCCTTCTTAGATAGTTTATTTTTAATTTAGTATTTTGTGAATGATTTTTTTGATAGTTCATTTGTAGATAGTTTATTTTTCTTCGATCTCCTTGTTGTTGAACTTGAAGTCTTGATTCCTTGAGGCTTGAAGGCTTGATCTATATCTTATTAAAAAAAATAAAGAGATGTGTACTATATTTTCGGTGACACAAAAAAAACTAATAAATAACAAACTAAAATTTGTAAGTTTAATGCGAAGTGTGCTATTATAATTTGTAACTTTTAATTGTTCTTGATAAAAGATTTGACGCAAACTAAAATTTTAAAGAGTTTTTCATAAATTAATAAAATAATAAAATGTATATACACTTATACAGTGATGTGAATGAAATATTTGCAAGAGAATTAATATGTAAATGCTATGTTTTAGATAATTTGTAATTTCCAAGATGTCTTCGTCCGATCAAAACTCAACTGCACATTCTACACAATCCACAAAAGGAAAATTTGATCCTGCATTGGACCATATTAGTGAGGGACGGGCTCTTGACGGAAAGAAAACATATACATGTTTGTATTGTTCAAAGTGTATTAAAGGTGGGGGAATAAATAGAATGAAACAACATCTTGCAAAGCAGAAGGGAGAGGTTGAGCCTTGTAAAAAGGTTCCCGTGGATGTAAAATTTCATATGGAAGAAGCTTTGAAAGATATCTCTGAAAGAAAAGGCCTCGGGAGGAAGTAAACGAACATCAAACTGTATATGATGATGATTTAGATGTTCAAGAGATACCTTCTCATGGTAAAAAGAGAAAAAGTGTTGCATCAGTGGCAAAAAAAGGAAGGGGGAAAGAACATGTTAGTGATTACTTTGCTCCAAGAACCACTCCGGGATCCCAACCCACTATCAAGAGTGTTCTTGCAAGCAAAGAAGCTGTTAAACGGGCACACATGGCTATAGCTAAATGGGTGTATGACACTTGCATTCCATTGAATGCTTTAAACTCAATGTATTTTCAACACATGTTTAATGCTGCAATTTCAATTGGTGGAGGCTTCAAGGTTCCAACCTATCATGATATTCGAGTCAATTTATTGAGGGATTCCAAGAAAAAAATGCAATTATTTGTTGACTCTATGCGTAGTTCTTGGGTAGATTTGGGCTGCACTATTATGAGTGATGGTTGGACTGATGATAGGCATCGAACATTGATTAATTATCTTGTCTATTGTCCTAGGGGAATTACATTCATAAAATCTGTTGATGCCTCAGACGATGGGAAGAATGCTAGACTCTTATATGGTTTGTTTCAAGAGATAATTGAATGGGTGGGAGTAACTAATGTTGTCCACATAGTGACCGATAATGGATCAGCTTATGTTGCTGCTGGAAGAATGGTGAGTGAGACTTATAAAAGCATTAACTGGTCTCCTTGTGCGGCTCATTGTTTAAACTTACTTTTAGGTGATATTGCTGACAAGTGGGGGTATTTGTAAAATACAACCGCGCTAAAAGAATAAAATATACTAAATTAGTTTACAATTTCCCTGTTTATCTGCAATTTGAATCACAATGCCAGTTTTTATATAATATGATTAATCTATGATAAGTGGTATTGTTTTAGTGGTTATGTGTGCAGATTACCGTTGCATTGTGAAGAATTGGAAGATAACGATAAAAGGAAGTGATGGGTTTCAAAGAAGACATTTCAAAGCTGAAGTATAGAGTTCGAGCGATCGAAGAGGGTTCGAGCAAATGAGGTTTCGATCGATCGACTTGAGTTTGAGCGATCGAAGATCCCAGAAGGTCAATCGATCGAGAGATGTTCGATCGATCGAACATGGATTTTATCAGAACATATGCGCACGCTGCGGGGATAGTGGTTGAAACCCTAGTTTTAGGTTTTTCTATATATATCAGTTGTATTCACGAAAAGAAGGGCGCCCACATTACTTTTTCATCAGTTTTAGAGAGAGAGAGATAGAGGTTTTTCATGTTTTGTAGGTCTTGGAGTTTGGATACTGCTTTTGGATTGCTAATCTTATAGTTTAATAATAGTTCTTCATTCCAGGTTACTCTTTTATTATTTATTTACATTCTGCACGTAGTTTAGAACAATATAATCAGTTATCACGTAGTTTGTATGCTAGATAAATTTCCACCATTAGTTTTTTTTGTAATTTTCATGATTAAATCACAAACACACGCATCCTTAATGAATCTTTACGTTGAAAATAACTCTGTGTTACTCCAAACTATGTCTGAGTAGTCCCCAGGTTGGGAGATCACGATGAAACCGTGATCTTAAGTCTCTGCCATGCAGCAGAATAATTCCTGTGTTCGATCGATCGAAGTTAGTACGATCAATCGAAACAGAGACATTGTCAATCGATCGAAGTCAGTTCGATCGATCGAGAGATGAAGATGTTCGATCGATCGAAAGCGCGTCGATCGATCGAACTCTCTGATTCTTGAGAACATTCTATGCAGTATTCCTAGACTTTCTGCTTTACTGATTTATTATCAAACTGTCCCCAAATGCCCAGTTTGTCAAAACAGTCTGTAAACTTAAAGCCTTGAGGCATTTTTCTTCAATATATTTTGCAAACCACCCTCAATGCTAACACCATTGAAGGTGTGAGTCTTAACTATTGTTTTAAACCGCTTTTATGTATTTCAAACTTAATTGTGATGACATAGTCCCGGTCATGAAAGGACTATGGATTCTTTACCTTTAGATAAATACGGAATACTATAGAGAATGTGTTCCATTGAGCTTCAACGTGGGATCGACCTGGACTTAACCAGACTACTACTTGCACGATTACCTATACTTGGGTATAGCACACAAGAGCACACAGAAAAATTCTCGTGTCAAGTTTTTGGTGCCGTTGCCGGGGAAGGCGACAAGCTAATGCTTAGATTACCTCAGTCTATCCTTATTTCTTTCTGTTTTTCTTTTTCTTTTATTCTTTAGATCAAAAACTACTTAGGGTCTTTCCCTTTATGTCCGATAATTCCATCTTAGGAATTTACGGAAACCCATTCTATTCATCCAATTCATCTAGTTCTATTAATCCCATAGTTACACCTATTGATTCAATGGCCGATAATCAAAGTGAAAACGGTGATAATGTGGTTGTACCAATCGACGATTCACTTCGTCCTTTGTGCGATCTCATGACTCCTGAACACGCGCCTACACCTTCTTATATTCTCATTCCACCCCATGCAGGCGAATTTCAATTTCGAAATGGAATGATTCGACTCCTTCCTACCTTCCATGGAATGGAGAGCGAGAAGGCGTATCTACATGTCAAGGACTTTGAGGATGTTTGTAAAATATTTTCACAGAATTGTCCTGTAGACGTGACACATCTAATGCTATTTCCTTTCACCTTGAAGGATAAAGCAAAAGCGTGGTTACTCACCTTAAAGCCAAATTCAATCTACACCTAGCATGCGATGAACACCGCTTTTCTGAAGAAATTCTTTCCACCCCGCATGACCACTGAGCTTAAACGACAAATAAACTCTTACAAACAAAAGAGCAATGAAACTTTCACCCAAACTTGGGAGCGTTTCAAGGATTTGCTTCTCTCATGCCCACATCATGGGTATGAGAAATGGTGAACCATTAGCTACTTCTATGAAGAGTTAAATGGTGAAACCAAAAAGTTGATCGAAACCATGAGTTCAGAGCCATATCTTTACAAAAACACTGAAGAAGCTGAAGCTCACTTTGAGTGGTTAGCTGAACATGCCCATGAGTGGTTGAACTCAGAAGATGTCCCACGCGCACAGATATCCTGTGTGGAAGAGAAAAGTTTATACCAACTAAAAAGTGAGGATCATCTGATGAATAAATATAAAGAACTAGTGAAGAAAGTGGAAGAGTTGGGAATGAAAGGAGAGAGTTCTAGGCATGTTTTGCCTGAAGAACCATGCGGCACATGCAACATGCTGGGACATACTAGCCAATAATGCCCTAATGTGCCGTATTTTCAAGAACAACCCCCCATGGAAATGAATTCCATGCAAGGGTATAGGGGGGCGGGGAATTCCTACAATTACTACAATTCACAACATAATAACAATAGATTGAATCACCCCAGGTTTGATTGGAAAAACAATGCCGGGACCCAAAATCAATGTCAACAACAGCCCTATAATAACCATAACCAATATCAAGGGCAATTCAATAGGCAACCCCAGCCATTCAATCAAAATAGACCAAACAACTACAATCAAGCTCAACCCTCTAATAATCAACAGCCAAACATGTATGTTCCCCCACACAAAAAGTTGCAGGAGGAAGATCCTCTTTCTAACGTGAATCTAACGCAACAGTTAATTCAAATGATGAGCAAGATGTCTGCAACGTTAGAGAGGACGGATGCACGACAAGACGGATTGGGAGGAACATTTCCTGCCCAACCACTTCCAAACCCTAAGGGATTCAACAATGGTCCCAATAAACCATGAGCAAGCCAAATCCATGACAACTCTGAGAAGCGGCAAGGTCATAGGGAAAAACATGCCTCATTCTACTCCCGAGGAGTATGAAGAGGAGGAAGTGGCGATTAAGAGCAAATCATCTACTCAGGAAGAAGAGCAACTCAATAATAACGAACCATTGGTTGAAAAAGATGAACCTGGAAAGGAGCTTGCCAGTGACGAATTACCCAAATGCCATTTCCCTGCGCCTTACCCTAAAAGGCTTAAGAAACCCCAAAACGAGGCAAGGAATCAGGAGTTCTTGGAACTGTTCAAACAAGTCAAAATCAATCTTCCACTCCTTGATGCAATCAAATAAGTGCCGGCCTATGCTAAGTACCTCAAAGACTTATGCACGGTCAAGAGGAGGCAAAGTGTGAAGAAACAGGCCTATGTCGCTTACCAAGCAAGTGCAATCATCCAAAATGAATTGTCTCCAAAGCTTAAAGACCCTGGCACCCCAACTGTCTCGTGTCAGATTGGGAATCAAAGGATAGACAACGCACTCCTTGATCTAGGAGCAAGTGTAAACCTATTGCCATATTTAGTCTATAAATAACTAGGGTTGGGTGAACTCAAACCCACCCGAGTTGCGTTGCAACTGGCAGATAGGTCAGTCAAATATCCTAGAGGAATACTGGAGGACGTTCTGGTGCAGATAGACACTTTTGTCTTCCCGATTAATTTTGTGATATTGGATACCGAACCCGTGTCTAATCCATGTTCACAAATCCTGGTGATTTTTGGACGTCCATTCCTCAACACCATAGATGCCACAATCAAAATAAGAAGTGGTATCATGACCATCGTATTCAGGAATATGACCTTAAACATCAAGATATTTTCAAATCCCCGACCTGAAGAATACGAGGACGAAGAAGAAGTTAACTTCATCGAAACGATCATCGAAGATGAGGCTGATTTTGTTGACTATAAAGATCCTTTGGAAGTAGTAGTGTCACAACTTGACATAGTCTACAAACCTAACGATTCAACTCCATTGGACACTGCCTTAAATCATGCCTGCCTCATAATGGATACGTAAGAGAAGGATAGAGCTGAATGCATGTGGGTCACACCATATGAACCTTTGCCTCCAAAAATGAAGTTAACTATGCCTTCAAACTTTCAGTTTCCCGATTTAGAATTAAAGGAGCTTCCAAAGAGCTCAAATACACTTTTTCTAGGGACTGAAAAGACTTATCCTGTGATAATCTCATCCACGTTGAACTCAGAACAAGAGGATAAGTTAATTCAAATGCTCAAACAGCACAAGGGAGCATTGGGATGGACTATTGCCGACCTAAAAGGCATAAGCCCATCTATTTGCACCGATAAGATATATCTGGAGGAAGACGCCAAACCTTCGCGACAAATGCAGAGGCGTCTGAATCCCAATATGCAAGAAGTCGTGAAAAAGGAAGTCTTAAAACTTTTGGACATTGGGATTATATACCCTATCTCTGACAGCTCTTGGGTTAGTCCAACCCAGGTGGTGCCCAAAAAGGCTGGTATAACAGTTATCCCAAACAAAGACGGCGAGTTAGTACTAACACGCGTCCCCACCGGATGGCGGATGTGTATTGATTATCGAAAGTTAAATACTATGACCCGAAAAGACCACTTTCCATTGCCATTTATGGATCAAATGCTAGAAAGAGTGGTGGGTCATAAATTTTATTGCTTCTTGGACGGATATAGTGGCTATAACCAAATCGAAATTGCTCCTGAAGATCAGGAAAAAATGACTTTCACTTATCCGTTCGGTACATTCGCCTACCGTCGTATGTCCTTCGGCTTATGCAATGTAACTGCCACCTTTCAGCAGTGCATGTTAAGCATATTCAGTGACATGGTCGAACAGACACTCGAGGTCTTTATGGACGACTTCTCAGTGTTTGGCCATAGTTTTGATAACTGCCTAGAAAACCTTGAGAATGTGTTAGCGAGATGCGAGGACAAACACTTAGTACTAAACTGGGAAAAGTACTGTCACTTCATGGTGACCAAGGGAATTATCCTCGGCCACATTATTTTTGATAAGGGTATCCAAGTCGATAAAGCAAAAATCGATATAATTTCAAATCGACCTGTTCCTCGTACAGTCCGAGACATATGATTTTTTCTGGGACATGCGGGATTCTATAGTCGCTTTATCAAGAATTTTAGTGCAATCTCCCGACCACTGTGTCAACTGTAGGCTAAAGACATGCCATTCGAATGGTCAAAAAACTGTCAAACATCTTTTGACGCACTAAAAGAACACCTTACCTCCGCACCAATAATACAGGCACCCGACTGGAGTTTGCCTTTTGAGTTAATGTGCGATGCTAGCGACTATGCCATTGGCGCAATTCTAGGATAGAGGAAGGATAATAAGCCTTATGTAATATACTATGCCAGCCGAACACTTAACGAAACTCAAATGAACTATACAACTACAGAGAAAGAGCTACTGGCAATAGTTTTTGCTCTAGACAAATTCAGGTCTTATCTAATAGGGTCCCCAATAGTCTGTTTTACAGACCACTCGGCCCTCAAGTACCTGTTATCTAAGAAAGATGCGAAACAAAGGCTCATCCGCTGGATACTCCTACTCTAGGAATTTGATATCACTATCAAGGATAAAAAGGGAGTAGAGAATGTGGTCGTCGATCATTTATCTCGGTTGACATTTACTAATAACATCGAGCCTGTACCAATAAAAGATGAATTCCCAGACGAGCAACTGATGGCTGTTTCTAGTTTGCCTTGGTACGCGGATATAATAAATTACCTTGTTACAGGAGAGACCCCAAGTCATTGGTCAAATCAGGACAAGAAAAGGTTCCTTTCATTCGCACGTCATTTCTTTTTTGATGACCCCTACTTATTTAAGTATTGTGCTGATCAGGTCATCAGGTGTTGCGTTCCGAATGAGGACATAACTGTAATTTTGGCCTCCTGTCATTCTGAAGCCTACGGTGGCCATTTTGCCTCCCAAAAGACCGCATATAAAGTCCTACACAGCGGCTTCTATTGGCCTACCATGTTCAAAGATGCCTATGCTTTTTGTAAATCATGCCAATGATGTCAAAAGCTTGGTACAATTTCGAAAAGGAACTGTATGCCCTTAACCCCTATTATCACAATTGAAATATTCGATTGTTGGGGCATAGACTTTATGGGCCTGTATCCTAAATCTAACAACTGTGAATATATACTCCTAGTTGTGGAATATATATCAAAATGGGTAGAAGCAATACCGATGAGACGTAATGACCACAAAACAGTAATGTCCTTCCTTAAGGAAAACATCCTATCGCGTTTCGGAACCCCAAAAGCATTAATAAGTGACCAAGGCAAACACTTTTGCAATAGGCCTTTGGAGTCACTACTCAGGAAATGCGGGGTGAACCACAAAATCGCTCTAGCCTACCACCCACAAACAAACGGGTAGGCAGAGTTGGCTAACCGTGAAATCAAGCATATATTAGAAAAGACGGTTAGTTTAAACAAAAAAGACTGGGCTTATAAACTGACTGATGCTCTTTGGGCATACCATACTGGCTACAAGACAAATCTGGGGATGTCCCCGTATAGGTTAGTGTATGGTAAAGCATGTCACCTTCCCGTCGAAATCGAGCACAAACCATATTGGGCGACACGCTCATTAAACTTTGACATTAAAGAGGGAGGTCATCTCTGGAAACTCCAGTTGGCTGAACTGGAAGAAATCCGTCGAGATGCATACGACAATGCTAAACTCTACAAGGAAAGGTTGAAGGCTCGCCATGATAGAACTATTTTTCAAAAATCTTTCAAGCCGGGACAGAAAGTTTTATTATACGATTCACGCCTTCATCTCTTCCTAAGAAAACTCCGATCTCGGTGGACAGGACCCTTCATAGTCAAATCTATCTTTCCACATGGGGCCGTCGAGTTATTTAATCCTAAGAACGACGGAAGTTTCAAGGTCAATGGCCAAAGGTTAAAACCGTTCTTGGAGGATTTCCAACCCGAGGTCAAGCATATCCAACTGGATGAGCCTGACTATGCCTCAACCTAGAACGCTCAAGTGCGTTTTCACAATGTTGTTGTACTCTTTCTTTTACTGCTTTTCTTTTTGTTTTATTCTTTTGTTTATCTATTTTCGAGTGTGACCTCGATTTTAACCTGCTATTTCATTTTTTTTATCTATCTCCTGCAGGCTGTTCAATATGCGAGATGATGATGTCCACTCAATTGGGTCATGGGCTGATTCTGAATTTCATAACCCCCCGTGGACTGCAAATGAAATAGCATTCTGCTTATCTCCATACCAAGGGCCAGGGGCAGAAGATGTCATTGACTTAACCCAAGGATACATCCCATATAACCCTGCTCTCCTCTAGAGAGCACCTGGAATTTTCTGAAGAGGAGGGAGAACCAGAGGGATATCCTGTTTGGGAAGTCGATGATGCTCTGATGGACCAGTGGGAGAATGATTCAATGTGGGAACCGTGGGAAGAAGAGGACTTACAGGATGTGGTGCCAGAACGCCATAATGTTGTATTCACATACATTGATGACTTTCTTGTCATCCAAGTGGTTCCCTACATGTATGTGCACTTGAGTTATTTGTTGTTCCGGCTTCAATGCCCCCTACCTGCTAGTGCACCTGGTGATATTAGGCCAATAGTGAGGTTAATTCTTGGTCACATTCCCAATTTTGTTTATTCCTGTAGTTATTTCATTTGTCTATTTAATTTCTTTCTTTTTGTGCTCGTTTGTTTTTCCTTTGTCAGGGGTGTCACTATGAATCAAATGATATAGCCATTGTTCCTTCTACATCAGTTGTTCCATGGAATTGGACCATACATAAGGTCTTCGGGTACTCCGCCGCAAGAGGAGAGCCCGTTGCAAACTTACACACCGTTATCACTATCTCCATCCAGTTCACCTCTTGCATGCGCGATAAATTCTTTGGAGAATTCAGACTTGCTCAATGATGCCCTGGATGCTTTCTGGCTGTTATGGAAAGAGGGAATCATCAAATTTGGAACCCACATTCGAAAGCTTTGGCAGAAAAAGAAGTTGTGGAAGAAGAAATCTTCATGCTTGAAGAATAGTGCTTCACTTCAATTGTGTTTTGTCATTTCATTTTTCTTTCATCAATTGAAGTGTATTCCTAGACAAAGTTTTATTAGTTTCAGTTTCGTTTACTTTTTCTTTATCAATAAGATCTTGAATACCATGTTGGGGGCAATAATGTTGCAAATGGATGCTAATACATTGTTCTATCTATAAAATATTTGCCATTTTCTATTTTGAAGATGTCATTTTTGGCTTACATGTCCTGTCACTGAACTATTTTTATCACTGTCCTGTATGTCTAGAACAATATTGGTTAGTTGGGGGTGTATAATCCTTCAATTCAATAATATTATAAAATTTCAAGGTTCGATCGATCGAACTCACTTCGATCGATCAAAATTATCTGCACCTCAAGCGCTTCAACAGACCTCAATCGATCGGAGGTTCGATCGATCGAACTTTCTCGATCGATCGAGATCTGTATTTAAACAAGGCATCGTTGATACACTTTCTCAGTTTCTCACTCTCTCTCTCACGTTCAAGCGATCGAAGACAGAGGAGAATCTCGTGTTTTTTGACCCCCATGCACAACCACATCACTTGAAGCGAACCGGACCCCTCGGATCATCATCTTCAACCTCCTCATCCCCTTTATCGCGTGTATCTCGAGGTGAGGTCTCGGTACACCACCTCGTGTCTTTTTTTCCATTAGAATTATATTAGGGGTGCCCCAAATGGGTATTAATCCTTTATTTGATGCTTGTTTGCTTAATTTTGATGTTTGCGGGCTATTCCCATTTTTTTTAGTTGTCGCTGCACCTTCGCTGTGCTCGATCAACCACGGTTCGAACAATCGAGCTCAACCACAGTTTAATCGATCGAGATAGGTTCGAGCGATCGAACCAGCCCTCTTCTCGATCGATCGAACATGGCTCAAGCGATCGAACATGCAATTTTCTCGATCGATCGAATATCCTTCAATCGATCGAAGTGCAGCAGTTTCTTTTTTCTTTTCTGTTTTTCCTATTTTAATGATTTTTCCGTTGGTTTCGTCAGTTTCAGGGCTTTACAATGATCCCAATCACCGGGTATCACAAATCCAAGTCGTTTGACCTAACTATACCCGACCCTATACCCGATCACGGGTTCAGAAATGAGGAAGACCGGGTGTGGTTCACTAGATACTTCCAATCTCGGAAGGTTATGCTCGAGCGACCACTCGAGACAGCATGGCTTTCCACTCCTTGGTATCTTGCACGGATACGTGCTATGCCGCAGTGGTACGCGCTCCTCTCCCAGCCAAAGCACGTTAATCTATCCTGGATCAGGGAGGCATGTGCGACGATGGTCAGGGATCCGGCTGCTCCATTCACACTACGATCATTTTTTTGTGGTCGGGAGATCATCTTTCGTCCGGCCACTGTCTCCGCTGCTTTAGGGGTACCTGAGGTACCTGACTATGTTTGTCTACACCGTGCTGATACACTGCTACTCTCACCGACTGTTATGATCAGAGAGATCACTGGGGGTGCTCTTCCAGGTTGGGATGGTGAGGCCCTTATTGCTGACTTCTACCTCATAGATGATTATCATATGCTACACCTCACCCTCAGCAATTGCCTCTTAGTGACATCTTATTGGGAGAAGATTGTAGCATGGTACGCGCGTGTGTTATATGCAATCGGGACATGGTAGCCGGTCTGTTTGCCTCGCCTTTACATTGATTTCATGAGGCACACTACACGTTACATTTAGGCCAAGAAGCACTAGAAGGGGGCTTGGGCCATTCATCGGGTTATTGAGCAGGCAGGTCTCCTTCCTTTGGCGGGTGATGCGACTGCCCAGTCTCGCAGTCATTTTGGCGAGACTGATTTCCGCCGGTCTGATGCACAAAAGAGAAAGAGTCAAGGTAAAGGCAAGGCTAAGGTTGGCGAGAAGAGGAGAAGAGGAAGAGGCACTGATACGGAGGGTGCTGCTTCTGGGACGTCCATAGAGGCTGAGGAGCATGAGTCTGAGGAGGAGATGGACCCTATTGAGGAGGTTACGAGATTTGAGCTGAGACAGAGATCTCAGGCTTATGCCCAGGGAGAGTCTTCTTCTGCGCCTCTCCCAACTATTCACGAGTTACTACTGGAGGAGAGGGAGGCCCGGATTAGACTCGAGGGCAAGGTAGATCAGATGACGACTTTGCTAGAGGCCATCTTGATCTAGATCGGAGTCGATCAGTCAGTTCACGCCGCTTCTGTACCACCCCCCAGCGATCCACCTACAGCTGCTCCCGCTGCGTCCATCATCCCACTTACCACTTCTGATATTCCATCATACACCACTAGCCCATCTGTTCCTGTTTTTGATCCTACCGCTCCCTCTATTTCTTCAGCTCTACCTGCACCGAGTGAGCCTGCAGCTCCATCCACTTCTGCGGTGCCGCTTACTACGGAGATACCACTTTCACCTCCTCATGTCGTGGCTGACACACCATTATTTACACCAGCTGCTATAATAGAGAGTGTCCCAGCTACGACCACTACTGTGGACGAGGGTGGTGATGGGGATGTTCCAGCTACGCCGATCGAGATATTATCAGACGTCGCTGATAATGTATAGCTTATGCTCGATCAGTGTTTGTGGATATTGGGTGGTTTTGGTTGCTAGTGACTATATTCTTCTCTTTCATGTTTTTTTTCTTTTCTTCTTATGGTTTGGTGGGCTATGTGGACTTTTGGATATTGTTGATTGGTTTTTGGTGGATTGGTTGATTTTGGATATAGTGGATTTTAGTTTGTATGGAGTATGTTATCACTATTCTATTCTTTCTCTTTATTATCTTTCCAGTGATTAGTTCTGTTTATATATGGATCCTCTGCTTGATTTTTTTTATATTATATTATATTTGATCCAGCCTGTTTGGAGTTGTATGCTTTCTTTACAGATTGCGTTCCTTGTGGTTATTGTGTTGCTTTATCAGGTGATATCTCTCTATCTATTTTTGAAAATCAACTTCTGAGGACATTGTTATTTTCAGTTGGGGGTGGGATGTAGATAGATAATCACCTGTGCATATTTATACATAGCAATCTGGATCACTTTATTGCAAATGTCATACAATCTCGAGTTTGAATTTGTGAAGTTAAGAAAAATTTAAAAATGTTAAAAAATAAAAAATTTCCAACAATTGAGCAAGGTTTGAATTAAATTGGTAGAATAACTCTGAATATTCACTCCTATTTAGCTGTTATCAAGCAATGACACAACCATTTTATTCTCATCCTTTTATGAATTAAGTTCACGCGTTTTTCTAGTTTCTTTAGGATAAATGCATATGTTGACCATTTTTGTATCCAAATCATTTGCACATGTTAATAGCTATGCAGAAAACTTAAAATAAGAGTTAACATGACTTTCGTACTTTAAGGAATAAAGTAGTGGAAACTAGTCCCTTAGTGAGCTTTTGAATCCAATCTTCAATCTTGAGAGAATTATCACATCAAATTCGAATTGTTCTTATTGAATAAGCGTATTGAATTCGTTGAATAGTCTGTGATTTTTCATTTTGGCTTCTTAGTAGAGGAGAACGTTCAGGATTTACCAACTAAACTCAATGAACATTGACGTGTGAAAATTAAGAAGTTGAGAAAATGATTTAAGCCATCGTTATTCGCTCCTTACCTTTCCATATACCTGTATTGATATTCCAGAATATGCATTGTTCTCAACCCCACACATAGTAAATAATGCCGAATCTATTATGAAATCTCAAATTCCTGATTTTATACTTTGACCTCAATACACCCCATTGCACACCCAATGTGATTCAATTGATGAAGTATGAGGAAGGAGTAGTTGTGGGAAGGGATGCATAAAAGAAAAGAAAGGGAAGGAGAAAATCTCCAGGTTAAAAAAAAATGATAAATGGAGAGGATGGTTGGAATGAAGTAAAGAAGAAATTACCGAACACAATCATATGCTGAAAATGTGCAATTTCTTACCCCTCTAATTTCTACCCTACTAAATAAAAACTGTCAAGTCAAAGCCTTAATGATTTTCAATAACTTAGTTTAACCACGAATGTGTAAATTGAGTTATCCACGGTATTTCGCTCCTCTAGTAAGTAGTATTCCTTTCGCGAGACTATACACTCTAAATGTTCGTCTTTCATAGAGTTGAGTATGAAAGCATTAGTATCCGAAAAATCACTCCTATCAAAGCTTTCATACCATGAGCGATCATTATTACCCAAGTTTCTGTGGGATATTCATTTTTGAGTGTGAATGCATGTGAGAATTGAGTTGAAACTACAAGTTCTGAGAGTATGATAGTTTAAACAACTCTAAATAAAGTTTGATGTATAGCTGTTAATCTCACACACACACGGATGCATGGATGTGATGCATATGTTGTTCTTTCTTGGTGGCATGCGGAACATGTGTATTTCTTTCATGGTTTGAATGAGGATGATATGTTATGTAGAGTTAAATTAATAGTTGAATAGAAGGGAGTGTTTACAAGTTATTCTATATCTTTTTGAGATCAGAGAATTTTGTGGGTATATTCACTACAAACCCTCACGAGACAACACTCGTCCACTAGGGGAAACCTAAGGGTTTAACGACTTGTTGCATTCGCTAAATGCAACCGCGATTCCTGCGAAAGTGAGTTACGTAGTTTTTTTTTATTTAGATTAGTTTGATTTGATTTTAATATGTTTTATTTTAGCATTAGTTTAGCTTGTTTTTATTTTCGCTATACTGCTAGGGACTAGCAAATCGCTAGTTCGGGGTTGTGACAAGTGGGGGTATTTGTAAAATACAACCGCGCTAAAAGAAGAAAATACACTAAATTAGTTTACAATTTCCCTGTTTATCTGCAATTTGAATCACAATGCCAGTTTTTATATAATATGATTAATCTATGATAATTGGTATTATTTTAGTGGTTATGTGTGCAGATTACCGTTGCAGTGTGGAGAATTGGAAGATAACGATAAAAGGAAGTGCTGGGTTTCAAAGAAGATAGAGTTCGAGCGATCGAAGAGGGTTCGAGCGATCGACTTGAGTTTGAGCGATCGAAGATCCCAGAAGTTCAATCGATCGAGAGGTGTTCGATCGATCGAACATGGTTTTTATCAGAACATACACGCACGCTGCGAGGATAGTGGTTGAAACCCTAGTTTTAGGTTTTTCTATATGTATCAGTTGTATTCACGAAAAGAAGGGCAGCCACATTACTTTTTCATCAGTTTGAGAGAGAAAGAGATAGAGGTTTTTCATGTTTTGTAGGTCTTGGAGTTTCAATATTGCTTTTGGATTGCTAATCTTATAGTTTAATAATAGTTCTTCATTCCAGGTTACTCTTTTATTATTTATTTGCATTCTGCACGTAGTTTAGAACAATATTATCAGTTATCACGTAGTTTGTATGCTAGATAAATTCCACAATTAGTTTTTTTTGTAATTTTCATGATTAAATCACAAACACACGCATCCTTAATGAATCTTTACGTTGAAAATAACTATGTGTTACTCCAGACTATGTCTGAGTAGTCCCCAGGTTGGGAGATCACGGTTTCCTGTGTTCGATCGATCGAAACAGAGACATTGTCAATCGATCAAAGTCAGTTCGATCGATCGAGAGATGAAAATGTTCGATCGATCGAAAGCGCATCGATCGATCGAACTCTCTGATTCTTGAGAACATTCTATGCAGTATTCCTAGAAATTCTGCTTTACTGATTTGTTATCAAACTGTCCCCAAATGCTCAGTTTGTCAAAACAGTCTGTAAACTTAAAGCCTTGAGGCATTTTTCTTTAATATATTTTGCAAACCACCCTCAATGCTAACATCATTGAAGGTGCGAGTCTTAACTATTGTTTTAAACCGCTTTTATGTATTTCAAACTTAATTGTGATGACATAGTCCCGGTCATGAAAGGACTATGGATTCTTTACCTTTAGATAAATACGGAATACTGTAGAGAATGTGCTTCATTGAGCTTCAACGTAACTGCATGGTGGATGGCTAGGTTGCGGTGAATTCGTGTAATCCCAACATTCCCTTTTATTAAGAAAAACACGTTTTAAAATATCGTTTTAATTTGCTAGTTAGTGTTAGATTAATTTAGTTTAATTGGTTTATCATTAGTAGTTGATAAACCGTAGAACTTAGTGTTCTACGTTTCTTAAAAGTATTGATTTTTGTTTTCTTTTTAGAGTTTAATCTAGGTTTTAGTTTAACACCTTCCCTGTGGGATCGACCTGGACTTAACCAGACTACTACTTGCACGATTACCTACACTTGGGTATAGCGCACAAGCGCATACAGAAAAATTCTCGTGTCAATTGCAAAGCTAGAACATGTGGTTGATCTTGCAAAAAAAGCATCTAAGATAACAAAGTTTGTTTATAATCACGTTTACTTATTAGCTTTGTTGAGGAAATGAAAAGATTGGACATAAATTATTCGCCCAGGAGCAACTCGTTTTGCCACAACTTTCATTGCTTTGCATAGCCTTAATCATCACATGCACGACTTGAATGCTTTGGTGACTAGTAAAGATTTTGTGGAATCAAGATATGCAAAAGATAGGAAGGCAAAAGAAGTTGTTGCCATCATTTTAGATAGCCAGTTTTGGAATGATTGCTTGATCATTGTGAAAGTTGTGGAACAACTGATGCGGCTATTGCGTATTGTAGATGGGGACAATAAACCATCTATTGGATATGTCTATGAGGGTATGTATAGGGCAAGCTTAGGAACCAAAAAGATGTTCAAGAACAAAAAAACATTGTACAAGCCCTATACAAAGATCATAAAGGAACGATGGGACAAACAACTACGTCAGAGTATCCATGCAGCTGCTTATTGGTTAAATCATGCTTTTCAAAATAGTCAAGATACTTTTTGCACCAAACCGGAGGTTATGTCGGGTCTTCTTGATGTTATTGACTCCAAAGCCATGTGTGGCAAGACAAAGTTGTTGAGTGAGACTAAACTATTTCGGGATCGTTTAGAAAGCTTTGGACGAGAACTGGCACTTACTAGTTGCAAGAGTACTCAACCTGGTAAGTTTATTAATTAATTTTTTTTTATCTATAGTGTACACTAATTTAGTTTATCACTTATTTTTTTAAATAGTTATTATTTATTTATTATGACTTTTAATGTTTTCAATTTTAATGCAACTAAGATGAGTGGTGGAAGTTGTTTGGGCATAGTGCTCCAAATTTGCAAAAGTTGGCGATTCGAATTCATGGCCAAACAAGTAGCTCTTCTGATGTGAACGGAATTGGAGTGTCTTTGAACGTATACACACAAAGAAAAGAAATCGGTTGGAGCATCAAAGGCTCCATGATCTTGTCTATGTTCATTATAACTTGCGATTGAAGAATAGGCGCGTCTTATGTTTTATTAAATTCATAGTTTCTTATTAGATTGTTAGTAAAATAGTTATTAACTTTACTATAATTTTAGGCATTGCTATAAGACGAGAAGTTATGATCAAGTTGACATTGAGAGTATTGATAAAATTGATTTTTGGATCATTGAAGAAGAGGATGACTCTACATTACTTGATTATGAAGAGTTAGAACAAATGCTTTATGAAGATAGTTCAATTCCAAGAATTGAACAACAACATGGACAACCACGAGAAGGTTAGTAAACTTAGTATGAAAAAAAATATTTCAATAGCATCATAGCAGTTAGAAAGTCACTCATCCATTTTACATTTTCCTTTTATAGTTAGCGATGAGGAAGATGTTGTAGAAGTGGGTGAAGATGTAGACTTGGAAACATTTGGTAGAGGGGTTCGAATTAACAACAATCATGAAGGGACTAGCCATGACAATAATTGCGGAGGGCCTAGGAATGACAATGATGAGGATAGTGAAGATGATTGGATACGTCGAGACCCTATAATGATGTAGGCAAAAAGTTCAAGAGAAGAATGGGTTGATGAATTAAAATATGTCCTTATGAATTGTTGTTTTGTTGTAATTTTTTCTTTTAGGACTATGTCGTGTTATCTATAATCTTAGAGGTCCAAGTCGTGTTATGTTATGTATAATCTTAGTGGACTATGTTGTGTTATGAATTGTTGTTATATTGGATTTTTTTAAGCGTTGTTGAATGTCTAAGACTCTAAATTAGGATTTATAGATAGTTTTCACACTATGATACTCTAGTTGCATGGAATTGTGATAATAAATATTAGATGATGATGCCTAAAACTGGTAAGAAAGGTTTAGAGAGAGAAAGAGACGAGAACAATTTGTATGTGGTTTGGTCCCGTTAACGAGGTGGCCTACGTCCACGGTTGCGTCTGTGGGCTTTCACTAGCAGATCACCGATGGGCCTGGAGAGCCAACAAAGGTGGGCGGCACTACCAGTAATACCGGCCGGGTGTATACGCTGATCGTGAGTTATCTATTGAATGCTTGTAAGCTTAGAGAATAGTTGTCGAATTGGAATTTGGATCCCAATAAACAGGGTAGGTGGGTTCTTTTATTGATGCAAGAGTCCACCCCTACATGTTAAGTTGATAGGATTAGGAAGTCTAATCTAATCACAATAGATTTGCATGATTTTAGGAGAGTTTCCTAAGTGGCTTAGGAAACTGTCATATTCCCTTTCGCAGACTTGTAGTTGATTTAGGAAACTGCTGGACAGGTCGGGTTCGCGGGACACCGCGGCCTTTACGCCCGCCCGGTTGACATGAACCGCGCGGTCTTCTTGAACACCTCGGGAATGCCTGGCCCCACGGGGTGCGCCTGATCGGCGACGAATAGTTGCCGTTTATAGTCCTAAAAATACACTTTGTTAGCCCATTTCATGTAGTTATTAAGTGATTTGTAATAAGTATTCTATATTTTGTAGGTTTTGGAGCTTTAATATGAAAATGCACAAAAATCCAATGATTAGTGGCTTTGGAAGTCATTCTGGGCTTAAAAGATGATTCCGGTGAAGGATGAATGCAGTAGCAGCCTTGGAAAATTGCATTTTTGACAAGTAATACTTCAGATTTGAGAAATTTCTCCAGAGATATAAAATGTAGATCTTTGAGTTACGGACGCGTGGCTTCAAACGGCTAGTCAATCCGAGTTCCGAGCAAAAAGTTATCATAATTCTACGAAAGTCGCGCAGTGCAGCGAAAAGGACCTCGCGCGAGCGGGTCGCGCGAGCGACCTGTGCAAAAATCAAAAACACGTATTTTGTTAAATTAAAGTGCCCAGCGAAGGTGGTTTGTGCATATGACGTCCAGATTACAAAATATAGCAGTTTTAGTGCGATTTGGCTTAGGAAGGCTTCCTAAATCCTTCCAAACTCTATATAAATCCTATTCTAAATCAAATTGAAGGTTACAAATCATTATACACTATTATACACATCAATATACAGCCATAATATACATTATTTTCCAACCATTGAAGAGAGGAAAGCAAGGAGAAGAAGAAGAAGACCAAGGATTCCCATGGCCTCCTCCATCAACCTCTTGCTATTCATCAATTCTATGGCCAACTAAATCTAGATCTAGGGTTTCAATGAAACCCTAGCCAAGTAATAGGGTTTTATTTATGTGTTTCTTTTAGTTTTATTATGTATGGATGATGATTACATGTTTAGAGGATTTTTTATAATAAAATCGTACTTCTATTGATTAAATCGTTACTTTCAAAGTTTATTCTTGTCTTAGATCTACTTTGACTGTGATGTGCTCAATGATCTATATTTGCTGTGCTTGTATAGCTTGTTTACATGTAATGGTGCTTTATTGAATTGTGCTATCAAGTATCCGAATAGTCCATGCCTAGATTAGACGGATTATGTCACAACCCTAGTTTAGTGTGGGATAATTCGTGCTAACCGAAGATGGATTATGTTGGTGCTTGAACCATAGTTATTTTCTTGACGGAGGAATTGGGCTTGTCGCTACAATTCCCCATTATCATCCAACTTAAGAATCTAATTGAATGCATAAATATTCCTATTATGAAGCTGGTGGTGGATTTGCAATCCTAGGTTCCTTTAAACATATTTAGAAAAACATTTTTAAATCGCTTTCATAATTTAGATTTATTTTATTGTTCTTAGTTTCATTAAATTCAAACTCAAAATCTCGTTTTCATAATTAATTAGACTTAGGTTTTAAAATTAAAAGTCGTAGCAATTCAATCTCTGTGGGTACGACCTTTACTTCCACACTGCAAATTTGTAGAAAAGTAAAGTATATTTTTATATCTTGATTCTGACAAGATCAGCGCCCTTACCGGAATAACCGGCACCTCTGGGTGACGTGGCACTATCTTCATGGCTAGATTATTTTGGACATATTAGCTGCCCCCCATTTTCGGAACTGATTGGATGCGCCATCGGGTGAGGATTCGAAAATCAGTAGCTTCTTGGAAACCGTCTGGACGTGGTCCGGGAATGCTGCTCAGGATAAGGGCCCACACTCCAGGTCCCCTGATTGGATGCGCCATCGGGTGAGGATTCGAAAATCAGTAGCTTCTTGGAAACCGTCTGGACGTGGTTCGAGAATGCTGCTCAGGATAAGGGCCCACACTCCAGGTCCCCTGGTGGAGTAACCGACTGGTAAAGGTAGGAGCTCGGTATGGGTATTGCCACGTGTCAGGGAGTAATCGGCCTGGTCATGATCCAGCGGAGTCGGTTCGGATGCAACTGAACAGCTGCGTGGTAACCGGACCATCACGTCACGCATTTAATGCCCACGTCTTTTGAGGCGATGCTTCACGTGCCCAAAGTGATAGTTCCGGCGGGAAAACATATGAGCCATTCGATCAGTTTTGACCTGAGCCATCCATGGTTTCTATATAAGGAATACCTGTTCATTCCATATATTCCTGCTGTTTGAAGATTGAATATACCGAGCGGTCTTTGAGAGCGAAGTATTCCTGAGCTCCTTTCCTCTTCTTTTTTTTTTTTTACAATCTAGGCTTCTCCCCAATGGCCTCTCACGTCAACCTGATCTCCAATGAAGGACTTACCGCTTTCAGGAGGGACTGCGAGATCCCTGATGACGTCAGGATCCGTCCCTACGTTGAAGGAGAAGAGGTGGCTTTCCCTTCAGTCATTATTAGCAGTTATCTGTTGCTAATAGTGGGGCTGCGCTTTCCTTTCTCTGCCTCCTTCTGTGATCTCTTACAGGGATTACGCTTTTCGCTGATCAAGTGCCGTCCAAATCTCGCCCGTCTTCTTTGGGGTATATCGGCGCTGAACGAACGACTCAGGATATTCCTCCGCTCTGTTGACGTCGTTAGGTGCTATACCTTGAGCATCGACCGCGGGGATCCTTACCTACGCGCCGGAGCAGAAGGAAAACATCTTGTCCGGGGTCTGGACTTCCCCAACAAGAACTGGCGTCAATACCCTTGGGTCGTTGTCTCAGGCAACTGGTTGGTGGAACCCTCTATTTACCCTCCTGCAGCTTTTGATCCTGAACTTTGCAAGACATCTTTTGCTGCTTTTCGTGACATTGCTTCCACTGTTGCTGATGTGGAGGCGATCAACCGAGCGGTCGAGGTCGGCCTCAGGTTTTTCGATTTGATCAGGGGACCTATTGATGAGGTTGGCGATGAAGTTCCCATCGCAGCTCCCGTCGCGGCTGCTTTCGGGTCGCGCCGCTTTACCCGGTCCATGGCTTCCGATCTGTATGCCATGAACGGGGCTGCCCTGCCTGAAGGGCCAATTGCTCTATCCACCAGCGCTGATTCATCCTTGTCTGGGGATACAGGTCCGCCACTAGGCCCGTCCAGGAAGGGTAAGGAGAAGGCGGTTGAGGAGGAATCTCAACCCCAACCAAAAAAGGGTCAGCTGGAAGCACATACCGGCTCTCATATGCCTAGCTCCTAGATATGCCTCTCCCTTGATAATCTGGAAGGTCGTCTGCAGGAGGTAGAAAGGCAAAGTGCTCTTCTATAGACGGACTCTGTCATGCGGGATGTGGATTTTCATGCTCTGAAGCTTACTGTCAAAGAACTGGTGGCCAGGATGGCTGCCATGGAAGAGAAAATCAAGGCTCTGAAGGGCAAGGGGACCTGAAGACTCTTTTTGTTTTGGTTTGTTGGGGAAGCTACTAAAACTGCCCCCCCAATGTACAAAATACTTTAATTAATGAAAAGGTCCTCTGAGGCAACCTTTTTGCATCAATTGTATTATTCGTGATTGCCAATATCCGGCCTGTTGTTAGCCGAACTGAATACTTAAGGGCTAACCGAGATAGGAAACAGCTCGAGGGCTTGTTGGGAAAGTAGTCGAGTAGCCTAATGGCGTGCTCATGTGGGATCATTCTGGAGCGGACGCCCGAGGTAAGATCAGATTTGAAAATTAGTACTGCCTGTGAAGGACCCGCCCGGTCGGTAACACTGTGGGCCTAAGGCGGGGTTGGTTTTGTTTACTCGGGATATAGCCCGAGAGGTAACATCGTGGGCTCGAGGACTACCGCTGTCACGTGCCAACTGGTCACTCGCTTGGTCAGGATTCTACGATGACAGCGTGGTCGTAACCAAACTGTTTGCATGCTAACTGAATCGTCCTGTCACGCATTTAATGCGCGGGCCTTTTGAGGCGACGCTTCACGTGCCCGAAGCGACAGTTTCGGCGGGAAATCGCCTGGACTGTTGGATCTGTCCTGATCTTGGCCATCCACAGTTCCTATATAAGGAACCCTTGGCTCACTTCTCCAGTTCGTGCTGCCAACTGAGAGATTTCACCGAGCGGTTTGAGAGCAACCAAGATTCCCGAGCAAGGTTCCCGAGTCCTTTTCTGCGCTAAATTTGGTAAGTCCTTCCTTTCTGTCCTCAATTCCCCACTGCCTTCTTCTTTTCTTGAACTAAGTTGAAGGGAGTGAACCATCTTGGGTTAGAGCAAGCTTGGGATTTCTTCTTCCTTAGGTTTTGTCACTTCTTTCGGTCGGGGGGTACGCTAGAGCAGTTTGACCGAACGGGTATTCCCGGGACAGTCTTGAGAGAGAGTTGTGTTTCTTCTCAAGTCTTGTACGACCTACCCTTTAGGTTGTTAGATTTACCTCCCCTGTACGTCAGATTCAGAGTTCTTGACCCATTCTTAAGTCGTCTGCCCTTTAGGCCCTCCACAGACGTAGTCATGTGTCATTCAAATTTTAACTCGTCGTCCCGGTCGGAAGACAAGCAGTTGCGATCCGAGTCTATGAGCACAAGCCTGGATCCTCCCTCTTTAGCCCCCTCTGACCAGCATAGTAAGGGAATAATCCCCGCTTGGGTGTTTCACAAGGAAGCGCACTGGGATTCTCCTGTAGCCTCGACGTCTCGGGGGTCGGGCGATGAAGGGTCTGTGCCGAATAGTCCCGGAGTCGTCTTCGCGTGTGAGTCTATTGTCAGTATTCTGCGTGGTCCTGATTTCGATCAAATCAGGGACCGGTATGAGCTTCCTAGCCCCCTTTCTCTTGCCGTGCACGATGGCGGAGCTCACCTCCATGAGTCGGGCTTCATCACTCTATATGAGGATGCTTTCATGGTGGGCCTTCGTCTGCCTATCCACCCAGTTGCCCAGGACGTGCTCATCTACCTCAGGATCTCTCCCGGGCAGCTCACCCTGAATGGTTGGCGATATTCTCTTTGTGGCCCCAAGCCCTCGGGTATGAGCTCACATTGCAGGAGTTCTTCTGGACCCACCGGCCTTTCCCAGTTCACGGGAGGCTGGCTTCTTCTCGCTCTTGGCTAGGCAGGGGCGGAAGATAACTGTGAATTGCCTGAGCAACAACAAATGGTGGAAGAAAAAATTCTTCCAAGTGTCCACCCTGGGGCTGTGCGAGAAGGCTGAGGAGTAAGCCCGAGCACTCTTTCTTTCTTGATCAGTCTTTCTGTTTTGACTTGACTAACCCAATTGCATGTTGGCTTTGCAGTGGGAGCAGTTGATCCGCCAAGTCTTTTCGACGAGCTTCAAGCAAGTGTCTTGTCTTTAGTTGACAATCCCACTGACATTAATAAGGTGCTGACTCAGTCGGAGAGTCCAAAAACTTCCTATAAGTCCCTGCGCCTCAAAGCTCCTGCTCTCCCGGCGATCATTCCTGGTAAATACCATTTCTTGACCGTCCGATTTCTCTTCATACTTTGTCGAATTCTGACATGCTTTAGGTTTGGCAGAAATGGCTCCTAAGAGCGCGGCAGCTTTGAAGGAGAAAGAGGCGGCCCTGAAGGCCCGGGCTGGCCAAAAGAGGAAGAAGTCGGATCCTTCCGAAGGCCAGCCCCTGAAGAGGATTTCCCAAGGGATATCCATCCGGGCCGGGAAGGAAGCTGCTGCTGCTTCTACGCCCGTTGTTACAGTTACTGCACCACCACCACCACCTCCTGGCGTAACCTTTGTTGCGCCTTCACCACTCCCCCCAGCGACCTGACCGTCCGGGGTCTCTTTCCCAACCATGGAGGAAGCTCGTGCGGGCCCCTCTTCGTTGCCGGAGACCGAGATAGCAGATGATGTCCGTGGAAGGGTGCGGCCCGGGTTATTGCAGAGTCAAGTCGACAAGTGCACCATGATGAGCCCCGAGGCCATTATCGGTTGGCTATATAGCATCAGCCACTTGGTAAGTTTCTTTTTCCAACGTGAACATTAACTTTCTCTCCATGCACATACTGACGTTTCCCTATTCTTGCAGATTGGCTGTATTGCTGCTAGGGCCGATGCTATCCTTCCCGGCATTGCTGAGAGGTTGGCCGCTGCAGAGGCCTACCTCTCTGCGGAGAGGGCTGCTCGGGAGTCCGCGGAGTTTGCCCTCACCATGGAGGAAGAAAGATCCTGGGAAATAGCCCTGGAGCTGCGGGAGGTCCATGATTCCTTATCAACCGAGCGGGCTGCCCAGAAGGAGGCGGAGGCCAAGGTGGTTATCGCGAAGGCCGGAAGGATTACCGCCGAGAAGATTGCTGAGGCCAAGGTTGCAGCCTCGGAGTCTGCGAAGATCTCTATTGAGAAGGACCTGGCAGCCATGACGGCCACGCTTTCAGAGCTTACTGCTGCTCAGGAGGCTGAAGCCAAGGAAGCCGAGGAAGAGTTCGAGGCAGGTTACGGGCTTCGCGGACCTGGTAAAGCGGGCTGCTGTTGACCATCCGGACTGGGATCCGTCCGGGTACTCCTGGGTCGAGTCTAGTTATTAGAAGGAGGGTCAGGCTGACTCCAAGGTCACGGCTGAAGCCGAGGTTACCACTGAAGCTGCGCCGGCCGGGGGCCCCTCCGTTGATGAGCAGGCCGCGGGGGAGGAGGAAGTGGCAGTTGTAGATTAGTTTTTTGTTTTTTGTTGTAGTTTTTTTTTTCTTTTTGTGGGGAGGCTACTACAACTACCCCCCAGGCTTTGTACAGTTTCATCTTAATTAATGAAAAGGCCCCTGAGGTCAAATTTCCTTTCCATTAATTGTCTTATTTCTCTGCACTATGCCTGTTTATAATTACTAGTATCCGCTCAGTTTTTAGCCAACCTAACACCTGCCTTAGCAAATATTTTAGGACCGTAACCAGTAGAACACCTAGTCTTCCTGACCTGTTTAAAAGGTAATTGCCCGGAGTGCTATAGGAACTGGTCCTGTTTAGCATTCGGGATCGCCCGGTGTATTATAGGAGTACCCTATTTTACCGTCCGGGATATATCTCTGATCACTGTAAGTACTTGGGAATATCTTCCAAGTTCTTGTAGTGACCAGTGTGATTCCCTGTTTTGGCCTAATATTCCCCTGCCCCCCAAGCATTTTGCTAAGGCGGGAGTGCAGAAGTGAGTAGCCGTAGGGAACAGACCTGGAACATGGGTGGTTGCAGGGTCATTTGAAGCTTGCCATCGTCGGCCACCTAGGGGTTTGGCCCCGTCGTCGGCTGGACCTAAGCGAAGCTTTAAGTAATTTCCTGTTTAGGTCTAGTATTCCCTTACCCCCGAGCGTCCTGTGAAGGCGGGGGCGTGTTGGGGAGTGACCATAGGAAACCGACCTAGAACATGGGTGGTTGCAGGGTCCTTTTGTGCCTGGGTTCGGAGCCTGAGGTATTTTTAGTTCCTTGGGGTTAGTTCCAAGGTCTTTGGTGCCTCGGGGTTAGGCCCGAGGTCTTTTGTGCCTTGGGGTTAGGCCCAAGGTCTTTGGTGCCTCGGGTTTAGGCCCGAGGTCTTTTGAGCATTGCACGGTGCATTGACAGGAGTAAATTTTAAGGTAAACTTTGCAATTTTATTCAAAAACAGAAATTTATAATGGTTGCTCAATCAGAGCTTACAAAAAATAAATTTCTCTACCAATACTAAATTCCCGTGGTCAGATGCTACTGATGGTACTTACGGAGGTGTTGTACATTCCAAGGATGAGAGAGATCGTGTCCGTCCATGCTCTGTAGCCAGTAGGTTCCCGGTCGGTTGACCCGGGTTACTTTATATGGGCCTTCCCAGTTTGGTCTCAATTTCCCATGGCTCGGGATTCGGGTAGACTGGTTCACTGCCTTGAGGACGAGGTCTCTGACTTGAAAACTGCGGTGCTTCACCTTGCTATTGTAATATTGCGAGACCCTTTGCTTGTAGGCTGCCACCTTTAGGTAGGCCCGGTCTCTTTTTTCCTCTACCAAGTCCAGTTCGGACCGGAGAGATTTTTCGTTATCCGGCGCACTGAAGTTGGCCACCTGGTATGTTGGCAACCCGAGCTCTGTGGGGACCACTTCCTCAAATCTATAAGTTAAAGAGAACAGCGTTTCGCCTATTTTTGCTCGGGGTATAGTGCGGTAGGCCCACAGGAGGGTTGGTAGCTCTTCAGCCCACAGCCCTTTGGCGCCTTCAAGCCCTGTTTTGATTGAGTGCAAGAGTGTTCGGTTGGTTACCTTGGCTTGACCGTTGGCTTATGGGTGCTCGGGGGAGGAGTAATGATTCTATATCCCATAGCCCGAGCAGAATTGTCTGAGATAGGGGTGTCAAATTGTCTGCCATTGTCACTGACCAGGACCTGTGGAATGCCAAATCTACTAAGAATATTCCTTTCCACAAAGCACTCCATTTTCTGCTCGGTTATTGTTGCCAAGGGTTCGGCCTCTGCCCATTTGGTAAAGTAGTCAACACCTATCACGACAAATTTGACCTGTCCTTTTCCCATCGGTAAGGGACCAACAATGTCAATTCCCCACTGGGCGAATGGCCAGGGGCTGTGGATTGGTGTCTGGAGTTCTCCCGGTCGGTTGATCATGGGAGAGTATCTTTGGCACTTGTCACACCTCCGGACATACTCTTGGAAATCCTGAGCCATGGTTGGCCAGTAGTATCCTTGTAGTAGGGCCTTTCTGGAGAGTGCCCGGCCTCTGATGTGATTCCCACACACTCCTTCGTGGATTTCGAACAGTATTGCTTGGACTTGCGTAGGGTGAACACAGCGGAGGTATGGGATAGTGAATCCCCTCTTGTAAAGGATGCCGTCGAGAAGGTGATACCGTGCTGCCCGGTATTTAACCCGGCGGGCTTCTTCTTTGTCGTCTGGTAGCGTCCCTATTGTCAGGAATGTTACGAGTGGGTCCATCCAGCTGGGTCCCAGAATGACCGGGTCTACCTCGATGCCCCTAAGTTGATCACACTTGGCTCGGGTAGGTATTGTATTCTTATCCCGGGCAAGTCTGACTCAGAAGACGAGGCAAGGCGAGCCAACCGATCGGCTCTGGTATTTTCTTCTCTGGGTATCCGCATGATGGAGAATCCCCAGAGCTGCTTGGAAACTGCTCGGACAATGGCCAGGTAGGCTACCATGCTGTCTTCCCGCGCTTCGTACTCTTGGTTAACCTGATTGACCACGAGCTGGGAGTCGCTGTGTCCTTAAACCTGTTGCGCGCTCATAGAGATGGCCAACTGTAACCCGACCAAGAGGGCTTCGTATTCAGCCTCGTTATTGGAGGTGCAGAACCCAAACCTTAGTGCATATTCGAGCTGGATACCATTGGGGGTAGTCAGGATGATTCCTGCCCCACTGCCTTGCTAATTGGATGAACCGTCCACGTGCAGTACCCAGGTAGGGATATCAGAATGTAACCCGGGCAGTAAGGCCGGTGGCTCGGACTCTTCAATAGGGTCTTCTGGATATGTGAACTCAACCAGAAAGTCAGCCACGGCTTGTCCCTTGATGGCTGTCCGGGGTCGGTAGATCACTTCAAACTCTTCCAACTCTAATGCCCACTTGACGAGCCTCCCGGACGTGTCTGGACGGCTAAGGATTTTGCGGAGAGGTTGATCTGTGAGGACCACGATGGCATGGGTCTGAAAGTAAGGGCGGAGCCTCTAGGCCAAGGTGATAAGGGCGAATGCCAATTTTTCGATGCGGGAGTATCTGCTCTCTGCACCCTGTAATGCCCAACTGGTGTAGTATACAGGGAACTGTATCCCGTGCTCTTCCCGAATGAGTACCGAGCTAACCGCCGATGGTGACACTGCCAAGTATAGAAATAGCTCTTCTCCAGGCACGGGTATTGAGAGTAGAGGAGGGGACACCAGGTACTTCTTGAGTTCCTGGAATGCCTCTTCACACTCTTCTGACCACTGAAATGCTTTGCAGAGGATTTTGAAGAACGGCAGGCACCGGTCTGTGGCTCGGGAGATAAATCTGTTTAACGCGGCCACCCGTCCGGCTAAGCTCTGAACCTCCTTTGTTGATTTGGGCGACCGCATATTGATGATGGCTTTGATCTTCTCGGGGTTAGCCTCAATTCCTCGTCTGCTGACTAAGTGGCCCAGAAATTTCCTGGACGAGACACCAAAGGTGCATTTGGCCGTGTTCAACCTCATCCGGAATTTTCTCAAAATGCTGAAGGCCCCGGCTAGATGCTCCAGGTGGTCGGGCTCGTCCCGGTTCTTGACCAGCAGGTCATCCACATATACCTCCATAGTCTTTCTAATGAGGTCTTTGAACATGTAGTTGACCAGGCGTTGGTAGGCGGCCCCGACATTCTTGAGGCCGAATGGCATCACCCTATAGCAATACGTGCCCTGGTCAATGATGAACGCTGTCTTCTCTTCATCCCCGGGGTACATACTGATCTGGTTGTACCCCGAGTAAGCATCCATGAATGAGAGGAGTGAGTGACCCGCCATGGAGTCCACAAGGAGGTCTATCCTAGGTAGCGGGTAGCAATCCTTGGGGCAAGCTTTGTTGAGGTTGGTGAAGTCCACGCACATCCTCCACTTCCCGCTACTTTTCTTGACAAGTACCACATTGGCTAGCCAGTCGGGATAGTGGACTTCTTGTATGGAGTGGGCTTTGAGGAGCTTCTCGATCTCTTCACTCATTGCCTTCTGTCTCTCGGGGGCCATGCCCCTTCTTTTCTGCTTCACTAGCCTGCAATCTGGACTGACGTTGAGGCAATGGGACATTACCCGGGGGTCAATCCCGGGCATATCCTCGTGACTCCAAGCAAAAACGTCCTGGTTTTGCCTCAAGAACTGGGTCAGTTTTTCCTTTAGGCCGAGATCCAGTAAGCTACCAATACTGACCGTGCGGTCAGGGTACTCAGGATTCAGCACTACACTTTCCAATTCTTCCACTAGACCTACCGCGCTGCTCTGGTCCCGGAGTCCATCTCTTGAACGCTTAATGTCTCGGTGATTATCCCCCGACGTAACAAACTGACATAGCAACTCTGGGCTGTGGTCTGATCTCCACGTAAGCATCTGGGTCCCTGAGGGTAGGGAACTTCACTGTTAAGCTGTAGGTGGAGATGACTGCTCTGGCCTTATTGAGGGTCAGCCTGCCGAGGATGACATTGTAGGCCGATGGGGCTTCTACGACCACAAAATTAGTCAATACGGAGGTCTACTGAGGGTAGGTCCCCATGAGAACTGGAAGCTCGATTGTCCCGAGCGGTTGTGTACTGGAGCCGTTGAATCCAACCAGGGGTGTAGCAACCGGCCAGAGCTGATCCCTGGCGATCCCGAGTTGATCGAATGCCGACATGAACATAATGTCAGACGAGCTGCCTGTGTCCACTAGCACTCTCTTGACTACATAGTTTGCTATAGAAAGTGTCACTACTAGCGGGTCATCATGGGGGCAGTGGACACCCTGTAGGTCATTGGACGTGAATGTTAGAACGTTGGTTGGGGAGGAGCCGGTGGATTGGACCTGCCAGACATCTGCTCGGGATGCCCGGGCATGCCTCTTCTGGGCTGACTGTGAATCACCTCCGCCGGACGTTCCTTCGGAGATCAAGTGGATGTGGTCGAGTGGTGGTGGCTGATCGGGAGCTCAGGTGTCCTGCCGAGGTCGTTTGTCTGCTATGACAAACTCCGCGAGGTGTCCCTGCTCGATCAGCTTCTCTATTGCTATCTTCAATTTAAAGCAATCCTCCGTTTCATGGTCGTGATCCCTGTGGTAGCAGCATAATTTGTCCCGGTTCCTCTTACCGGGTGGTGCTTTGAGTTTTGCGGGCTGCTGAAGCAACCTCTGCTCTTTTGCGATGGTCATGACTTCATGTATGGGCCGGGAAAGGGGCGTGAAAGCGATCGGGGGCTGACCCCGGGCATCCTTCTGATCTTGCTTTAGCTTCTTTCCCGAGCCCTTCTCGAATCCTTCACGCTTGCGCTTGGCCTTCGGGGATTCATCTCCCGCCTGGCCGGCACGCTTTGCCTTCAGGAACCTCAATGTACTTTCCGACCCTCTCCGAGAGCTCCACTAGGGTCACCGGTCGGTCATGATGGAACGACGTGGCGACCTTGGTGTGTTGAACTCCCGAGCAGAAGGCCATGATTGCGGCTGTTTCATTAAGATTGCGAATCTGAAGCCTTTGCAGGTTAAAACGGTCCACTTATTCCCTCAGGGACTCCCCTTTGTGCTGCTTGACGGTCAGCAACAGAGTGTCCGGTTGCGACCGGTCGAGCATCCCGACAAACTGGCTGATGAACAGCTTTCCGAGAGCTTTGAAGTTGTCGACCGTTCGGGACTTCAAAGCGTGGAACCACTGTGCAGCTGGCCCCTTGAGGATACTGGGGAAGGCTAGGCACATCAGCTCGTCCACCGTAGTGACCAGCGCCATCTGAGCCTTCTAAGTGCGGATATGGTCCATCGGACTCCCTGTGCCGTCGTAGGAGCTGAGGTGAGGGGGTTTGAACTTCCGTGGAATAGGAAACCGTGTCACTTGAGCGGTATAGGGTGATTCAGTCTCCGTGTTGGTGAGGTCGTGACTGGACTTGCGGTTCAACCTCTCGATTTGCTGCTGCAGCTCCTCGACCTGGGCCTTTACGTCATCCTGCCCAGTCCTCCTCTCTGTGTCTGAGCGGTAGGTTGGGTTGGACGACGAGGCCTCTTCCTCAAAGCGCGTCGACTTCGGGGATAGGTCCTGACTCTGGGTTAGGGAAAGCTTGTGCCTAAGATCCCCCCGGCTCAGGGCCGGAGGGTCCTCAGCCGATTCCCGGGCTCTCCGTCCGGACTCCTCCCCTCTGGCCACGCGCCGCCGATCGATGATAGTTCTAGCATCCTCCACTCAGCGAGGATTGGGCCGAGGTCATCTTTGCGAGCGCCTGGTAGCCTGGCTGCGCTCTCAATCGTCGGGGTGTTCCCTATCCGGTGGGGACACCGGGGCGGAACGGGCTTGCCTTCGTGCCCGAGCGGGCCTCTGAATAGGGGCGCTCTTCTCAGGCTGATCTCTAATGCGGGGCGCTTCTCCTGTCGAGCCATAAGCGCCTCTATCTGTTCTTGTGTTCAGCGCTGGCCCTCCACGAGTTGCACCAGCGCTGCCGTAATCTACTCGGTCGTCATGGAGACAGCCTGCTGTTCAGGCTGCGGGTTCTCCTGACTGGTCGAATTGGCGGCTTTCTTACCCATCTTTGGCGGCATGTCGATCAGTAGAGAATTTGTTGATGAGAAGACTCAGTCACTTCCCACAGACGGCGCCAAACTGATGATGCCTAAAACTGGTAAGAAAGGTTTAGAGAGAGAGAGACAAGAACAATTTGTATGTGGTTCGGTCCCGTTAACGAGGTGACCTACGTCCACGGTTGCGTCTGTGCGCTTTCAGTAGCAGATCACCGGCGGGCCTGGTGAGCCAAAAAAAGGTGGGCGGCACTACCAGTAATACCGGCCTGGTGTATGCGTATTGATGGTGAGTTCTCTGTTGAATGCTTGTAAGCTTAGAGAATAGTTGTCGAATTGGAATTCGGATCCCTGTAAACATGGTAGGTGGGTTCTTTTATTGATGCAAGAGTCCACCCCTACATGGTAAGTTGATAGGATTAGGAAGTCTAATCTAATCACAATAGATTTGCATGATTTTAGGAGAGTTTCCTAAGTGGCTTAGGAAATTTTCATATTCCCTTTCGCAGACTCGTAGTTGATTTAAGAAACTGTTGGACAGGTCGGGTTCGCGGGACACCGCAGCCTTTACGCCCGTTCGGTTGATATGAACCGCGCGGTCTGCTTGAATACCTTGGGAATGCCTGGCCCCACGGGGTGCGCCCTTACCGGAATAACCGGCACCTCTGGGTGACGTGGCACTATCTTCATGGCTAGATTAATTTGGACATATCATTAGATATTTATTTTAATATGATATTTATATATTTATTTTTAATTTATATCACTATTAATTTATATAAATAAATACAAATTTTGGATATTTTTTATATGATATATATTTGTTATGTTAATATTAATTTATATAAATTAATATAACTATTAGGTAATTATGACGTCACGGTTCGATTCCGGTTCACCCGACGGTTGAACCATTAACCCTTGACCCGGTCATTTTTCCGGTTCGATGAATGGTCCAGTTTTAAAAACATTGGTCCCGACATTTTTGAGGACGAAGGGTATCACCTTGTAATAATATGTCTCCTGATCGGTGATGAAAGAACTCTTCTCTTTGTCCTCGGGATACATGTTGATCTGATTGTATCCCGAGTAGGCGTCTATGAATGAGAGCAGTGAGTTGCCAGCCGTGGAGTCCACTAGGAGGTCTATCCTGGGTAGTGGATAACAATCCTTGGGGCATGTCTTGTTTAGGTCAGTGAAGTCCACGCACATTCTCCACTTCCCGTTGCTTTTCTTGATTAGCACCACGTTGGCTAACTAGTTATGATACTACACTTCCCGGACTGATCTAGCTTTGAGAAGTTTCTCGAGTTCTTCACGCATCGCTTCCTGTCTTTCGGGGGCCATACCCCTCCTTTTCTGTTTGACCGGGCAACAGCCTGAGTTAATGCTGAGTCGGTGGGATACAACCCGGGAATCGATTTTGGGCATGTCTTCATGGCACTAGGTGAAGACATCTCGGCTCTCTTTCAAGAACTGAATTAGTTTTTCCCTGAGACTCAGTTCCAGGAGAGTACCAATGCTGATGGACTGATCGAGAACTATGGATCCAACATCACTTAACTGAGCTCTTCACTTGGGCCTACCCCATCCCTGGTTTTCCTCAGATCCATCTCTTGGATATTCAGTGTTTCTACAATGGCCTCTCTATGCAGGGAGCTAATGTAACAGCTCCTGGCGGTTGCTTGATCTCCTCCTGGGCTTCCTAGGTCCCGGGGGGTTGGGAACTTAACAACCAGGCTATATGTCGACATAACCGTCTTAGCTTTATTGAGCATTGGCCTCTCAAGGATGACGTTGTATGCAGATGGAGCCTCCACAACCATGAAGTTTACCATCATTGAGACTTGCTGTGGGTAGGTTCCCATCAAAACTGGCAGCTCAATCATCCTGAGCGGTTATGTGTTTGAACCGTTGAACCCGACCAAGGGAGTTACTATCGGTCGAAGCATGTCCCTTGATATCTAGAACTGATCAAAGACTGAGGCAAATAGAAAATCCGAGGAGCTGCCTATATCCACTAACACCCTCTTTACCATATAATTGCCTATGGAGAGCGTCACTACCAGCGGATCATCGTGGGGGCAGTGCAATCCTTTACATCGTTGGAGTTAGCTAATTGGACCTATAGGACATTCGCTCGGGATGCCCGAGCATGCCTCTTTCTTGCTGACTGTGAGTCCCCTCCACTCGATGTTCTCCCTGAGATCACATTTATGTGACCGAGAGGCTGAGGCTGCGGCTGCTCGGGAGATCGGGCGTCTGGCCGAGGTCATCTATCCGCGGTGAAAAACTTGATGAGGTGACCCTGCTTGATCAGCTTCTCAATGGAAATCTTTAACTTAAAGCAGTCCCCTGTGTCGTGACCATGATCTTTGTGGTACCGACAGTACTTGTCCCGATTTCTCTTCTTGGGTGGGCTCTTCAGCTTTATCGGTCGTTTGAGCAACCTCTGAGCCTTGGCGGCGACCAAAACTTCCTGGATAGGCTGGGAAAGAGGTATGAATGCGATCATGGCCTGATCCTGACCTCCTCTTTGCTGATCCTGCTTTGGCTTCTTTTTCGAGCCCTTCTTAGAACCCTCACATTTTTATTTGGATTTTGGGTCTGTTTGGATTTTGGGGACTCATCTCCCGCGAAGCTGGCGCACTTAGACTTCAAGAACTCTTCCATGTCAATGTATTTCCCAACCCTCTCCGAGAGTTCAACCAGGGTGGCCGGCTAGTCATGGTGGAACGACGTGGCAATCTTAGTGTGCTGAACCCCCGAGCAGAAGACTGTGATTGCGACTGTTTCATTCAAGCTGTTAATCTGAAGCTTTTGCTGATTGAAACGGTCGACATAATTTTTTAGGGATTCTCCCTTGCACTGCTTGACAGCCAATAATTGGGTGTCTAGCTGTGATCCATCGAGCATCCCCACGAACTGGCGGACGAAGAGCTTGCTAAGTGCCTTGAAATCGTCGACTGTTCGAGGTTTTAGTGCGTAGAACCACTGTACGGCTGGACCTTTGAGGGTGCTGGGAAAGGCTAGGCAGAGTAGTTCTTCAGCATTGGTAGTTAATACCATCTGAGCCTTGTAAGTCTGAACATGATCGACCGGGCTCCCCAAACTATCATAAGAATCAAGATGCGGTTGCTTGAACTTGTGAGGAACAGGAAATCCTGTGATCCGGACAGTAAAGGGGGACTCGGTTTCAGTGTTGGTGTAGTCGTGCCCCGGCCTGCGACTCAACTTCTCAATATGTTTCTACAGGTTGCTGATACGGGCCTTAACGTCCTCCCGATCAGTCTTCCTTTCTGTATCTGAGCGGTAGGTCAGGTCGGATGATGAAGCCTCTTCTTCGAAGTTTGTTGTCCTCAGGGATGGGGCACGGCTTTGACTCCTGGTAATCGTGTGCCTAAGATCTCCACGGCTCTTGGCCGAGCATTCTTGGGCTTATTCACGAGCCATTTTCTCTTGCCCCTCCCTTCAAACAGAGCGTCTATTGTTGATGATCTCTCTGGCGTCCCCTGTCAGGTGTGGGTTGGCCCGGGCACGTTACCGGGTCAGCTTGGGGCCTCAGCTACGCCCATCGTTCCCGGACAGCCTGAAAGCCGGAGGGGATACAGGTGCAATATGGGCACGCTGTTGAGTTCACACAGGCACGTGATCATATGCATCTTTCTCTAGCTGATCCTCGGCTTGAGGGAGTTTATGATCACGTGCCTGTGTGAACTCAACAGCGTGCCCATATTGCCCAGCGTGCCCATATTGCACATGTATCCTCCATGACTTGTCGGTTGCCCGGCATATGAATCCTCCTAACTTGTCGGGGCAGTAGTCTTGTTACCCTTCTTCGATGGCATGTTGATCAGTCACAAATTTGTTTTAGAGAAAGCTTATCGTTTCCTATAGATGGCGCTAAACTGATGATGCCAAATTTTGGTTAGAGGTAAGAAGAATTAATCAATAAAGATTTGAGTATGGTTCAGCCCTGTTAATGAAGAGACCTACGTCCACGTGGTGTGTTGGAGCACTTGCATTATGATATGAAAGTGCCGGGGGTCTTTTGTGAACCAACAGTGGCTTGGAGCTACCAGAAACAGGCCGGGCAGAGTATAGAATCCCCTCCCCTTAAAGGGGGTGAACGGTCTTTTTTATAGATGCAAGAGACCACTCGTACAAGGTAAGTGGCCTGATTATGCAACATAATCTAACTGCAATTGATTAGCATAAATCATGGGAGTCTCCTTGATGGAAAAATTGGGTTTAAAGTGAAATTTAAACGCGCAGCGGAAAGATTGAGTTTCAAAAAAACTTTTGGTATCCCAGGATCTACTACTCGTTAATTCTATAGATGCGTACACTAAAGAGGGAGAAGAAATATACCTCAGGTCTTGAACCCAATTTTAATTGTCTTTCTCCAGGATGGTGCAGCAGCCTCCACTAGGTTGTCTTCACCCTTATGTCTCCTACGAATGCTTCCCAGATAGGCTAGAGATGGTGGAATCTCTAATGGAGAGGATAAGGAGGGTTTGGGAGCTCTAAAATTGTTTCTGCAGCTTCTGACGTTCAAAACGATGATTAAAAACATTCAGTACTCTGCTGCCCTATTTATAGATTTCCAGAATTGACCTAACATTCAAGCGATCGAAGTGCATTCGATCGATCGAGACTTTGATCGATCGAACCAACTTAGATCGATCAAACCCGCCAAGACTTCAATCGATCGAGACACCTTCGATCGATCGAACCCGCCTTGACTTGGTCCTCATATGCCTTTCCAAGCATTCTAGCGGAGCTAAGAGTGGGACCTCCTAGGTTCTTTATTGTTGGCTCAGACCAGTTTGTTAATTACCATAACCAAACTCTTTGATCAGCAAACTAACTAACTGGTCAGTTAACGTTTACTCCACTATAAAACGATAACTGAACTCCAACGCAAAAGAACATATCCGAAGCGATAACTAGACTTGTATGGTGTACTAATGTCCCTCTACCATCAGCATTCGTAATCATATTCAGGTAGTCGGATAACTGGTTGATGTCAACCTGAATCATGATTACTTCTTATATTTCTTGAGTCCCATTCACCACTCATGATTACCAAACATGTTGATAACTACTTATCAACAAGACTGCAGTTCTCAGTAATCAACTTGGTGACATTCTCAAGGGAATGCTTACTCTGAATCAGAGGGTAGATTCTATCTTGACAATATATATTCACAACCCTATGAACATGACATACCCAAGATACCCAGGTGTTGATCTTCTATAGACCTCGCTGATTGGTAAGTCAAAGTAGCCATATCCACAGTATGTGTTCATAATCGTCTCAAGATTAAGAACACGTACCTTATACAAGTTATGAGTTCCTATCGACTGATTGACAGTCTTGAGTGTCAATAGGAAAGCTCAGGTCTGTCAATACACTATAAGCACTAGCATATTAACTAAGAGTTACACTCTAGTGATTGAGATTAATCACTCCATCCAATGGTAGTTAATCATGCTACAGTATAAACCTGATGAGATATCCAGTCTCACCATCCACTGTGACAAGTTCTAAGTAACAAAGAATAGTAATTCGTATCTCACTTGTACGTATCTCATACATACACGAATTACTTACTATGATACTTAAAGGATAACAATCATCTCATGAAAGAAACATACATAACTAAATGTAAAGCCGATATCCATATGTTAAAATGTCAATGTCTTATATATAAAGTAATGGTTTGAGGGCACAAACCCAACAAACTCCCACTTGCACTCACAACCATCCAGGATTACATCTGAGACCTAGACTATCTAGATGACAATCAAAGACCTTCTATGGCAAGACCTTTGTAAATGGATCCGCAAGATTGTCAAAGGTGGTAATCTTGCTGACAGCCACTTCTCCACGTTGAACAATATCTCGGATTAGATGATATTTTCGCTCTACGTGCTTTCCCTTTCCATGGTTCCTTGGCTCCTTGGACTGAGCCACTGTCCCACTATTATCACAATAAAGCGAAATAGGTGATAGTGACACTGGTACCACCTCGAGCTCCATAAGGAACTTCTTGAGCCAAACAGCTTCCTTTGCGGCTTCACAAGCAGCCATATACTCAGCTTCTGTAGTTGAGTCTACAATGCATTTTTGCTTAATGCTCCTCCAACTTACAACACCTTCCAAGGTAAAGAGATGACCAGACGTCGACTTCCTCGAATCTTTATCTGAGATAAAGTCTGAGTCAGTGTATCCCACTGGAATTAACTCACTGCCACCGTACATAAGCATGTAATCTTTAGTCCTTCTCAAGTACTTAAGAATGTGCTTAACGGCTGTCCAGTGTTCTGGACCTGGATTCGATTGATATCTACTAACCATGCCAACGGCAAATCAGATATCCGATCTAGTGCATAACATTTAATACATGAGACTTCCCACTACCGAAGCATAAGGAACTCCTGTCATGTGACTCATCTCCTCTTGTGTCTTTGGACACTGGTCCTTGGAGAACGCTAAACCATGCCTGAAAGGTAACAAACCTTTCTTCGAATTATCTATTGAAAACCTAGTTAGCACCTTATCGATATAACCAACTTAAGATAATCCCATTATCTTTCGCTTACAATCCTGAAAGAGCTTTATTCCAAGAATATAGCTCGGCTCTCCTAGATCCTCCATATCGAAAGTACTAGATAGCCAAACCTTGACCATTGACAATGCCGCTACATCATTTCCAATGAGTAGAATGTCGTCAATGTAAAGCACAAGAAAAGTCACCACTTTTCCTTCACACTTCTTGTATACACAAGGTTCATCCAGATTCTGTATAAAACCAAACGACTTGACCGTTTGGTCAAATCGAATGTTCCAACTTCTAGATGCCTGCTTAAGCCCATAAATGGACTTTTGCAACTTGCATACCAAGTTCCCTTTCCCACCAACCATGAACCCTTCTGGTTGCTGCATATAGATGTGCTCCTTAAGATTGCCATTCAAGAATGCAGTCTTGACGTCCATCTGCCAGATCTCATAATCTAGGCATGCATCAATGGATAAGAGTATTATGATGGACTTGAGCATGGCTACCGGCGAGAAGGTTTCCTTATAGTCAATGCCCTCCCTCTGAGTATAACCTTTCGCTACAAGCCTAGCCTTAAAGGTCTCAACCTTTCCATCAGATCCTCTTTTCCTCTTGTAGATCCACTTACAACCAATGGGTTTAATATTGGCTGGAAGTTCTACAAGATCCCAGACCTGATTGGAATCCATAGATTCCAATTCAGCCTTCATAGCTTTAACCCAATGTGCTGAGTCTACATCAGCCATTGCCTCTTCATATGTGGTAGGATCATATTCAGATTCTATGGAGACAGCTTCAAAAACTTCTCCTAAGAACATGTATCTATCAGGCTGACTGATAATCCTCCCACTACGACAAGGTACCGGTGCAGAAATGGGTGAAGAAGTGGTATTTTCTTGATTTACATCGTTATCAACTGCGGGTTGGACTGAGGGCTCTCCTTCTATCTCTCTCAGATCTATCCTTTCGTTAGGTTTATGGTTCATGATATAATCATCCTCCAAGAAAACAACATTTGTACTAACAAACACTTTATGTTCTCTTGGATCATAAAAATACCATCCATAAGTACCCTTTGGATACCCTACGAAATAACATACTTCCGATCTAGAATCCAACTTGCTCATCTTTCCTTTCAGCACATGTGCCGGACACCCCAATATCCAGAGATGTTGCAAAGAAGGCTTGCGCCTAATCCACATCTCCCGTGGTGTCCTGGGAACAAATTTGCTTGGTACTAGATTTAGTATGTATGCAGCGGTTTCCAAAGCATAACCCCAAAGGAATAATGGCAACTCCGAATAACTCACCATCGACCTAGTCATGTCTAAAAGAGTCCGATTCTTTCTCTCCGCTATACCATTCTGCTGAGGCGTACCAGGTGTAGTCAACTATGACAGAATCCCATTCTGTATGAGGTGATCAATAAACTCATTAGAGAGGTACTCGCCACCTTGATCAGATCGAATTTCCTTGACATGTGTTCCTAATTGCTTCTCCACTTTAGCCCTAAACTCTTTGAACTTTTCAAAGGCTTCAGACTTGTGCTGCATTAGGTATACATATCCATACCTAGAGTGATCATCAGTAAATGTAATGAAATACTCATAACCACCCCTTGCTCTAATATTTATTGGTCCACACACATCAGTATGAACTAATTCCAACAATGCATTGGTCCTATTGCTCTTTGTGGGAAAAAGGGCCTTTTGATCATCTTACCCTATAAACAAGACTCACAGACTTCCATTGGTTCGAGAATCAAATCGCCTAAGACCCCTTCTTTAACTAGTCTGTCAATCCTATTTAGATTGATATGCCCAAGCCTCATATGCCAAAGCCTTGTTGGATTAGTGGAAGGTTCTTTTCTTTTAGATGGTACTGTTACCATTAAGTTATTAAGTTCCATACAAGAGCCTTTAGAGATGTTGGGAGTAATCACATATAAGCCATTAGTTTTAACACTAGAACATATAAAAGAACTATTTCTTTTAATAACAACTTCTGTTCCAAAATGAAAAGAATAACCATTATTCAATAATTTTGAAACTGAAATTAAATTATGTCTCATCAAAGGGACATAAAGTACATCTGATAAAACTATCATCTTATTATCCAAAAACTCTAAAACTACTACTCCTATAGCAACCGCAGAAACGGTTACGCTAGAACCCAGAGTCAGCACGATTTTCCCATCACTGCATTTCCTGGTTGATCTGAACCCCTACAACGAATTACAGATATGATTAGTCGCACCATAATCAATGCACCAAGTGTTTGAAGTATCCGTAAAAAAACTTACTTAAATCACATGTGACTCAATCATACCTTGAACTCTTGTAGCTAAGAATTCTGGACAGTTCCTCTTCTAGTGGCCCTTCTCACCGCATTAGAAACACTTTCCTTTGCCTTGGCCACCCACCTTCCCTTTGCCCTTACCTTTTCACTTAGATTTTGCAATCTTAGGGACAGGTCTAACACTTGAACCACCAGTGCTAGCTTTCATCTTCCCTTTCTTTTCTTTCGGTATAGATCGGGAAGAGGAAGCGCTTTTCTCAACGTTCAGAACGTTGACCCCAGGTTTGATCACCCCTCCTGCTACCAGTAAAGAACTCATTAATTCGCTCATTGAAAAATCCATTTTATTTATATTATAGTTTAGTCTAAATTGAGCGAATGATGGTGACAGCGTGTTGAGGATCATATCAGCTTGAGTCTATGCGTCAATGTTGGCACCTAGGGACTCCAGCTCGTTCAAATAACCAATCATTTTTAAAATATGTTCTTTGACTGGAGTCCCTTCCGACATCTTAGCACTCATTATCTTCTGCATAGCTACCTGTCTAGCAGGCCTGCCATGCTCCCCAAACATCTTTTTGAGGGATGTGATAATGTCACTGGCTGAATCATTCGATTGGAATTGGTGTTGCAACACACTGGCCATTGAGGCCAAAATGTAGCAACGTGCCATTCCATTCGACTTCTTCCATCTGTCAAACTCACGTCTGGCAGCTACTGAAGCATT
This sequence comes from Hydrangea macrophylla, assembly GCA_033977485.1. Taxonomy (NCBI): domain Eukaryota; kingdom Viridiplantae; phylum Streptophyta; class Magnoliopsida; order Cornales; family Hydrangeaceae; genus Hydrangea; species Hydrangea macrophylla. The sequence goes on along the minus strand of CM066983.1, from coordinate 7,635,387 downwards.
TGCCGTGGGTTCTTCAGGGCATGGGGTGGTGAGGACATATATGTGATCCTCTGCAGTTAATACGATGTCAAGGTTTTGTTTCCATTCTGTGTAGTTATTTCTAGTTAACTTGTTTTGAGTGAGTATGGAGGCAAGTGGACTAAATGTAGATCCAGACATTATGATTTACTGTAAAAATCAAAAGATAAAATAAATATGGATATCAGAATTTGACAGTTTGAAATAAAAGAATTCTTAAAACTCTTATTTTAAAAACAAAGTCAAAGAAAGTGATCCATATGGGTTACATCATTAAGTTTTCTGTAGTATATGCATACACGCCATCCAGTAGTGACACGAGTGAAAATTAATTCTCCCTTTGAATTAGGAACAACTGTAATTCCTGCTTTCTTTGGCACAACTTGTGTTGAACTTACCCATTTACTATCGAATATTGAATATATAATGCCCATATCGAGTAGTTTGAGAACTTCCTTCTTAACCAGTTCCTGCATAATAGGATTAAGTCTTCTTTGTATTTCTCTTGAAGTTTTAGCATTATCTTCAAGAAATATATTATGAGTGCATATTCAATGGCTTATTCCTTTTAAATCTATTATACTCCAACCAATGGCACTTTTAAGCTTCTGAAGCAAAATAGTGAGTTTAATTTCTTGACTGGAGTCTAGAAGAGATGATATTATTACAGGATAAGTATCATTACTACCAAGGAAAGCATATTTAAGCTCTTTAGGGAGTTCTTTTAATTCCAACTGTGCAGTTTGTAAATTAGATAGAAGTGTTAATGTAGTCTTTGTTGGAAAAGGTTCAAAATGTATGGTTCACATTGCTTCTTGAATTATTTCTTCTGTTGAATCTTCATTAAAACATACTTGACTCATAAGATGTTTTTTGTAGATTATTACTGTCTAGCTTCTGAATAGAGTTATTAATAAAATATTCTATTGGATCATTATAACAAGTCAAGTTAAAATATTCTTGTGATAGAGATTCAATAGCATGAACTTCTTCAATATTCTCATCTTCTTCTTGATGTTGTGGATTAGAAAAATCTTTAATATTTAAAGTCATATTTCCAAATGCTACAGTCATCATACCACTACGGATTCGAATAGTGGCATCAATGGTAGAAAAGAAGGGCCTTCCAAAAATGACTTGTATTTACACATTAGTATCTAATACTGGTTTTGAATCAAGGATGACAAAATCTACTGGGAAAATAAATTTATCAACTTTGACAAGAACATCTTCCAAAATTCCTCGTGGATATTTTGTAGATTTACCAGCAAGTTGCAATGCCATGTGAGTAGGCTTTAGCTAACCTAGTCCAAGCTGTTGATAAACAGAACAAGGAAGCAAGTTCACACTAGCTCCTAAGTCAAAGAGTGCATGATTAATTTTATGATTTCCAATAATACATGATATTGTTGGTGTAACTGGATCTTCTAATTTTGTTGGTAAATAATGTTGTATGATGGAATTAACTTCTTCAGCGAATTCCGCAGAATACGAATCGTTTCTTATATTTTACTTACATTTGACAGTACATAAATCTTTTAAAATTTTTGCATAAGCAGGTACTTGTTTAATCGCATCTATGAGAGGAATATTAATATGCACTTGTTTAAATAATTCTAAATATTGATATTTCTTAGTATTTTGGTGTTTTCTTAAACGTTGTGAATAAGGAATTTGAGTAGAATATTCAGAGATTTCCTCTGTTTCTTTTTCCACTAGTAAATTAGATGTTTCATTTTCTTAAAAAAATTGTTATTTTTCAAGGGTTTTAACTTCAACTTCATTAGCAATTTTATCTTCATAAATTTCTTCCTCAATTTCTAGCATATTATCATCCTTATTTGTAAGCTCAATTTCTTCTAAAGAAGGTGAAATTTCTTGGCCAACAACCTTACTACTTCTTAGTATAGTTATAGCTTTTACTTGTTCTTGTTGCCTATTACTAGAAGTTGAGGGATCATCGTGTGATTGTCCCCTTGGATTAGGTTGTGGTTGGCAGGTGATCGGGAGAGAACTAATCCTAATTATACGCTTTAACGTGCATTTGTTAGACCATTTTATCCTGTTTTTGTATATTTTTACTCTGTTTTCTAGTTTTTGACAGGTTTTGGAAGAAATCAACTAAACCAGGCTAAACAGGGTGAAAAAGCATAGTTGAAGAAGCTGAAAAATCCAAGTCGCGCGCGCGGTCCGCGGGCGCGAAAATCAGAAAGTCGCTCGCGCGATCCGCTCGCGCGAGACCCCCAATAACTCGCTCGCGCGATCCGCGCGCGCGAAGGACCAAAAGTCGCGCTCGCGCGACCCGCTCGCGCGATATGCCCAAAAACCAAAGTTGCGTATTTCAGTATACTGAAGACTCCTGTGCAAACGAGACTGCTAAACGACGTCCAGACTGTAAATTACATCAGTTTCAGTCCGTTTCGAGTTGTAAAGGCTTCCAAAACATGTTGTAAAGCTATATATACTCTATTTTACTTCAATTAGAGGGTTGGCAACTATTATACACATTCATATACAGCCATATACACACACTTCCAGCCCTTGAAGAGGGAGAAGCAAGGAGAAGAAGAAGAAGACCAAGGATTTCCATGGCCTCCTCCATCAACTACTTGCCGATCTCTACTCCGATGGCAGCTTAGATCATCGATCTAGGGTTTCAATGAAGCCCTAGATGAGTAATAGGGTTTTATTTATGCTTTTGTTTTAGTCTATTATGTATGGATGACAGTCACATGTTTAGAGGATTTTTATAAATAAATCGTACTACTATTGATTAAATCATTGCTTTCAGAATTTATTCTTGTCTTAGATCTATTTTGACTGTGATGTGCTCAACGATCTATTCTTGCTGTGCTTGTTTAGATTGTTTACATGTGATGGTGCTTTATTGATTCGTGCTATCAAGTATCCGAATAGTCCATGCCTAGGTTAGACGGATTAGATCACAACCCTAGCTTAGTGTGAGATGATTCGTGCTATCCGCAGATGGATTATGTTGGTGCTTGAACCATGATTATCTTCTTGTCGGAGGAATTGGGCTTGTAGCTACAATTCCCCATATTCATCCGACGTAATAAGCTAAAGTAATTCATAGATATTCCTATTATGAAACTAGTGGTGGATTTGCAATCCTAGGTTCCCTTAAACATTCATTAAAAACACTTTTAATTGCTTTCCTAGTTTAGATTTACTTTTATTGTTAGTAGTTTAATTAAATTCAAAATCAAATCCGTTTTCCCTAATTAACTAGACTTAGGTTTTAAAATTAAATCGCTGTAGTAATCAATCTCTGTGGGTTCGACCTTTACTTCCACACTGCAAATCTATTGAAAAGTAAAGAATACTTTTATATCTTGATTTTGACAAGATCAATTTTTGGCGCCGTTGCCGGGGATTGTATTACTACTCTTAGTTTTATAATCGTAGTTTAGTTAATTCGTAAATATTAGATTAGTTTTTGATTTTTCTTATTTTCTGTTTTTGTTTTTAGTTACTAACTTTTTCTTTTATTTTGTAGTCAACGTTTCCGAGTGGAGCAGCTAATTACATCAAAGGAGCTTACGCAAATAAATTAAATAAAAATTAAATAAATTGCTTCCTTTGGAATTCGCTTTAAACCGCTGTAAGTCAGGGCGCTGTGACGCACTATTTGCATTAGTTTAGGGTTAATTGCACTGCATTAGCTAGGAAACCCGGGGCGCTGGGCTTGACGCGATCATTGCATTACAGGATAATTTGCATGCATCATAGTAGTACTGTGTGCTTGATTGTCGTCTTACTTGCGTGATTGCTATTTGTTTCTTTTGTTTAGTTAGTCTTTGTTTTTAGTTTCTTTTCTTTTGTTTTAGTTTATGTTGGGTACACGTTCAAATAAACCAGATTTAAAATCTTTCGATCTTGAACTTGAACGTACCTTAAAAACTAGTAAGTCCACAACCCAAGCTTCTATAGCTAGGTTGCAAGACGACGAATCAACTCCGATTCCGTCGTCGCTGTTTGAGGCCGAAATTCAGAGTACCCGTGAACGGATAAGGAAAACTCGAACTTTTCAAATTGAACCGATTAAAATGGCTGACGGTGGAAATAACAATAACAATCAAAACGACGGTGCAAATATGAACAATCTTAATATACCGCCACCACCTCCACTTATAAATTATTTTATTCCTACTACTTACACGCCACAAGCCGGTATCGAATTACCGGAGGCGACGGCATCTCACTTTGAGATAAAGTCATCTACGATCTCGCTACTACCTTCCTTCCATGGCCGTCTAAATGAAGACCCTTACCAACACTTAGGGGATTTTCAGGGTATATGCTCTACTTTGAAAATACAACACCTAAATAATGATGAATTAAAATTGCGGCTCTTCCCATTCTCTTTAAAAGACAAAGCTAAATATTGGCTTTAATCTTTGGAGCCAAACACAATAAAAACATGGGAAGCCTTACACACCGCCTTTTTACAAAAGTTTTTCCCTATTATGCGTACAAATAAGATAAGAAAAGATATAACTAATTTTGTGATGCAAGATGGGGAGACTCTTTATGACACGTGGGAAAAATTTAAAGAATTATTACGGTCGTGTCCACATCATCAGGTTCCCAAGTGGCAATTGGTTCAAGTCTTCTACGAGGGGCTTATTCCCTCTGTTAGAAATACCGTCGATGCCGTTTGTGCGGGAACTTTCCTACACAAAAGCGCCGACGAGGCCTGGAAAATATTTGAAACGTTAAGCGAGAATTCGATGCATCAGGCTGTGTCGGTACGTTCTGAGGGATACCTTCAACCTAAGCGAGAGGTGACAGTTGAGTCAAGTCAATCAATTCAAATACAAGAATTAAATAGAAAACTTGACCGACTTATGCAAATGAACAAATCGTCTAATCCATCCTCTTTAGAAGTATGTGCATATTTGTGATGCAAGATGGGGAGACTCTTTATGACACGTGGGAAAAATTTAAAGAATTATTACGGTCGTGTCCACATCATCAGGTTCCCAAGTGGCAATTGGTTCAAGTCTTCTACGAGGGGCTTATTCCCTCTGTTAGAAATACCGTCGATGTCGTTTGTGCGGGAACTTTCCTACACAAAAGCGCTGACGAGGCCTGGAAAATATTTGAAACGTTAAGCGGGAATTCGATGCATCAGGCTGTGTCGGTACGTTCTGAGGGATACCTTCAACCTAAGCGAGAGGTGACAGTTGAGTCAAGTCAATCAATTCAAATACAAGAATTAAATAGAAAACTTGACCGACTTATGCAAATGAACAAATCGTCTAATCCATCCTCTTTAGAAGTATGTGCATTATGTTCTGAACCGTCCCATAATATCTTTGCATGTCCTGCTGCATCTCAATATCCGGAATTTGTTGAACAACACGTTAATTCTATGCAACAATTCCCACAAAATAATTATAATCCTAGGTCGACTAATTTTCCTAATACGTACCGACCCCAATACCAACAAGGTCAATACCAACCACCTCCTCCACCTCCACGCAATAATGCCTTTGAGGAGAAGGTGTTGGCCTCACTTGAAAACTTTGGTTCGGTGGTTCAGTTAGTACACTCTCACACACAATCCATCGCAAAACTGGAGTCCCAAGTAGGGCAAATTGTTAATACATTAAACCGGTTAACTGAGAGTAAGTTGCCAAGTCAACCTACTCAACAACGTAAGGGGTAATATGCAGTGGGTAGTACGAGTGAGAGTGTGAACGCTGTTTCGACTAGGACGACTGCTCGAGATGAGGAAGTTGTTGTAATTCCGGATGAGAGTAGGAAAGATGGGAAAATTAACTTAAATGTGAATAAGGAGGGTGAGGGAACGAGTAGAATTCAAAAAGATAAAGGACCGGCCCCAACAAACTATATTCCAAGAATACCATATCCACCAAACGTTGAGGGACCGTCACATTCGCCTAAGAAAGGGTCTAAAGTTGAGGATATACTCGAGGTGTTTAAACAAGTCAAAATAAATATTCCTTTCCTCGATGCTATTAAACAAATTCCCGCTTATGCTAAATGTTTAAAAGACCTATGTACTCAAAAGCGCAAAATACGCAGTCATACTCCTAAAAAGGTCTTCCTCACGGAAAAAGTAAGCTCTATATTCCAACACGCTCCGCCAAAATATAAAGATCCAGGTACGCCTACGATTTCATGTGTCATAGGTGACACTATCATTCATAGGGCTCTCCTTGACTTAGGAGCGAGTGTTAACCTCATACCTTATCACGTCTATCAACAATTAGGACTAGGTGAACTGAAACCTACGGCCGCTACTATACAATTAGCGGATCATTCTATTAAAATTCCTAGAGGAATCGTCGAGGACGTTTTGGTTAAGGTTGACAAATGCTATTATCCTGTCGACTTCATGGTCCTTGACACTGAACCCGTGTTAGATGCTAGGAAACATACTCCTGTCATCTTAGGCCGTCCATTCTTAGCAACCGCTAACGCACGCGTTAACTGTCGGACGGGGGTAATGAAAGTGTCATTTGGGAACATGAATTTAAAATTGAACGTTTTTAACGCTATGGATCAACCTCCTAAAAACGACGATTCCCTATGTGAGGTGGAAGGTGAGGTAAAACGGAATATTGAGCCTACCAAAGAAATAAATGTGAGTGGGGAAAACAACATAGCGGACGATGATGAATGGATGAATCCTAATCTCGTGGACCCTAATGCGGAATCTACTCGGAAGGTAAGAAATCGATTCGAACATAATGACAAACCGTTAATCGAGTTAATTCAAAGCGATGTTATTTCTGCTTACCATCGAGCTCTACCTGACATCCTTAGGGGTACACAGTCCGATTTACGGCCTCCGTGAGTCTTATGCTAGAAAGGTCTAGCTAAAGACGTAAAAGTTAGCGCTTCTTGGGAGGCAACCCAAGCTTTATTTCATCCGTTTATCTTGTTTTTGGTCGTTTTTGAGTCTGTTTGAGTCTGTTTTGGACATTCTGGATAGGTTTGGGGGTTGGAATTAAGTTATTTTAATAGTATATACAAAATTTTAGCCAAAAAATGGAAAACACCCAACTCGCGCGCGCGGCCCGCTCGCGCGAGATGTCGCTCGCGCGGCCCGCTGGCGCGAGGATGCCCCTTAGTGGTTTTTCCTTGTTTTCTTTATTTTGAGGCCTCAGCAGTTACTCGCGCCTGATTTCGCGGGCGCGAGGTAACTCGTTCGCGCAGAAAATATATAAAAAAAAAAAAAAAAAAATTTGGAATTCGCGCGCGCGACTGCCGCTCGCGCGATTTCCCCTTTTCTTGATATTTGATTTTCTTTTCTGTATCCTTCCCCCATACTTGTTCTGATTATGTTTTTGTTTCTGTTTTTGTTTATTAAGCCATTTTAGATCGAGTTAGTTATTGTTTTCCTTATTATATTTATACTTTTTCGTTTTATTTCTTTTCCTTTTGCTACTTTAGTTTAGTTTAACTTAGTTTTTAGATTTATATTCCATGTTTAGGTTTCATTTACTTTTAATATTCTTTTGTTTAGTTTCTTTTTATCTAGTAGTAACAGGTAACATTGAACTTTATTGTCACATTCTTGTGTGTTCACCTGTTCTATGCTTGTTCAGATCGAGGTATTATCGTTCCTTTCTTATGTACTCTCCTTTCTTTCATTTTATTGTTTCATTGGGGACAATGAAAGGTTTAGGTTTGGGGGTATGCACACACATGCACGTTATTATGCACTAAAATTTTAAAATTTTAAAATTTTCGATAAGTGTGTTTAAATGAACGATGATTACCGACGTTTTTGCAATATTAATTTGATACTTCTTGTTAAATAACTTTGAATTGTTATAGAATGGTAAACAAGGGAAGATGTGATTAAACATTTGCTAAAGTCATGTTGAAACGTTTTAAGTTATGTATTGTTGTAATCGTAGTTTTATATCATAGATTTGCACACTAACCTATGCACTGCACGTAGTCACTTGAATACATGTTGGTTGTGAACTATAGTATAATTCGGATTTCTAGATAACCCATGGTGGAGACTAAGCCCGGTGAGCTTTTGAGCCTATCTTTTCTATTTAGAGGGTTATAAATACATCTTGTGTTTGTCGAATTTCATTGAACTAGCGCATCTACTTGTTGTTTAGTCTCATTATTCTTGCTTTGGTTGATAGTCAAGTAAAATCTTTGTTACCATACTAAATAATCTTCTATCGTAAACGTTGAAGAACCATATGACCATAGGAAATGATGGTAGGCCCTCTTTATTTGCCACCGACCGATAAATGAAAAAAATTTCCTTAGTTCGCCCCTTGAGCCGTTAAAATGCCTCTTTTTCTTTGTTCACCATTATCCTCTTTAAAAAGCTCCAACTTGATCAACTTGGAGTATACCACTGGAAGAGTGATCAACTTTTAGTAGTATTAAGGCGATGTGTTGATTGAGAAGAAGAAAATAAGATGCTATTGGGGTAGTTGCTTGGTATTCAATGCATATTCATTTGAGAAGTGAGAAAAAGGAAAAAGAAAACAAAATAAAGAAGAGGAAGGTTGAAAAAACAAAACGATAAAAGAAAAGAAGAAAAAAGAATGAAAAGGAATGAAGAGAATGAAAAGATGAAAGTTTGTAGAAGAAGAATGAAAGAAATCGAACATGCCTTACAATGCCATTCTAAAACTACCTAATGAATCCTTTCTATCCTTTTTCATTACCTGAGCCACATTACAACCTTTGAAAAGTCCTATTTGATCCTAGGAAACATGGTTTGGATATAAATGATGGGAGGGGGATTAAAACATGGTAATGATTAATTTTTCTTGATTGTTGGCATCCTATCCATGGGACTACTGTTCTTTCGTGTCATGCGTCTTTTTCACGTCATATGTGAGCACTTATCGTTCTGAAAATATATTTCTTTTGCTCCCATATATTAGAAAAATTACACATGTTTCTGAGTGTTTCATTCTAGAGTGTAATTGACATTGTGAGATTCGTAGTCGAGACATAGTTAAATGGTTATCCGAGTTATATTCCAAGTTCATGACAAGCGCGTGTTCATTTGACTACCATATCACACACGTGCAATTTTATGAGAAATTCTATTGATTTATACGATGCATGTGTTTGAGATTGTTTTTCATGATGTAGGTAGATGTTTGATTCTATTTCTTTATGTTCGTTATTCTATTTCAAATCTTTGTTGTATAATAAGGAGTATTGAATATTATGTTCTTTGTTTTTAATAAAAGTTTTTAAAATTTTAAGTTAATAAAGATGGTTGTGGGTAACTTGTTGACGAGAACCCTCACGAGACTTCACTCGTCCGACTAGGGACACCTAGGGGTTTAAAAGGCTTGTTGCATATGCTAAATGCAATCGTGATCCATGCGAAAATGGAATAGATTTTTATTAGTAGTTTTTTTTTTAGTTTTGCTCGAGGACTAGCAAAATGTAGGTTTGGGGGTGTGATCGGGAGAGAACTAATCCTAATTATACGCTTTAACGCGCATTTGTTAGACCATTTTATCCTGTTTTTGTATATTTTTACTCTGTTTTCTAGTTTTTGACAGGTTTTGGAAGAAATCAACTAAACCAGGCTAAACAGGGTGAAAAAGCATAGTTGAAGAAGCTGAAAAATCCAAGTCGCGCGCGCGGTCCGCGGGCGCGAAAATCAGAAAGTCGCTCGCGCGATCCGCTCGCGCGAGACCCCCAATAACTCGCTCGCGCGATCCGCGCGCGCGAAGGACCAAAAGTCGCGCTCGCGCGACCCGCTCGCGCGATATGCCCAAAAACCAAAGTTGCGTATTTCAGTATACTGAAGACTCCTGTGCAAACGAGACTGCTAAACGACGTCCAGACTGTAAATTACATCAGTTTCAGTCCGTTTCGAGTTGTAAAGGCTTCCAAAACATGTTGTAAAGCTATATATACTCTATTTTACTTCAATTAGAGGGTTGGCAACTATTATACACATTCATATACAGCCATATACACACACTTCCAGCCCTTGAAGAGGGAGAAGCAAGGAGAAGAAGAAGAAGACCAAGGATTTCCATGGCCTCCTCCATCAACTACTTGCCGATCTCTACTCCGATGGCAGCTTAGATCATCGATCTAGGGTTTCAATGAAGCCCTATGATGAGAACATGGCGGCTAGCACAAGGTGGAATGCGGACCCGAACCACGTGCCAATTGGTCCGGTTACAAGGGCGCGAGCAAAGCGGTTCAAGGACAATCTCATTGGGCTGGTTCAACAAATTTGGGTTGAGACTAATCTGAGTGGCCCAAAGGAGGATACTAGTGATCTACAAGGCTGGGTGTCCATGATTCAAGCTATAGAATAAATTATAGGCTTGCATGCCAACTTAGGGATTTTTTATATTCATTAGTTTCTTTTTATTTTAGTTTTGGGATGAATTATATTGGACCATAATATTTCGTAGGCTTAAAAGGGCCCAACTTTAAGCCTCAGCTATTTAAACAGTTTTAGGGTTTGTAATATTCAGTTTTTGATCATTAATAATATTGTGAGAGTTTTCTCTTTGGTTCTTTGAAGAACTATTCGAACTTATCAGATTTACTCTGTGGCGTTCATACCTGGACTTATCAATCGAGCTTTCCATCCTTGATTGTGGCGTCTTCATCCTTTATACCAAGGTTCGCATCTGTTATAGGTGTTGGGTCGCGGTTTTCGTTGAATCTGACAGTAGAACGGTCCGAGACATTAATCGTGTTATGGGTTTCGTCACATTATTGGCGGGGTTCGTATCAGTTGGTATCAGAGCACAGTTCTAGTCTCAGGTTTATCATATCTTTTTCGTTTCTGTTCGTTTCTTCTGGTTCTGTTCGTATTCGTTTCTTCTTATTCGTTCTCGTTTTTGAACCATATCAAAAAAAAAAAAAAAAAAGTGTGTTCGATTACGATCTGGAATTTCGTGTTTAGGGTTTGCGAATCTGATCCGTGATTTGCTCTTGTTACTTCGTGTTTGTTCATTCTCGTGATCGTTGTTATTGTGGTTTTTTTCTTCTCGAGAATTAGGGTTTCTGAATCAGATACGTGAGCTGTGAAGTGCCTGATTAAAAAAAAAAAAAGAAAAAAAAAAAAAAAAAAAAAGAAGAGAAAAGAAGAGATCTGTAGGGGAGAAAAAAAAAAAAAAAAAAAAAAAAAAAAAAAAAGAAGAGAAAAGAAGAGATCTGTAGGGGAGGAGGAAAAAAAAAAAAAAAAAAAAAAAAAAAAAAAAAAAAAAAAAAAGAAGAGAAAAGAAGAGATCTGTAGGGGAGGAGGAAAAAAAAAAAAAAAAAAAAAAAAAAAAAAAAAAAAAAAAAAAAAAAAAAAAAGAGTACAAAAACTCGGCTTAAAATTTTATTTTTGTTTTACGATATTTGGGGTCTAAGGAGTCCGAATCTGACCTTACTCCATAGTGTGAAAAAAAAATTTCCGAAAATTCCATTTTTTGTGCTTTTGGAAACCTAGCCATCCGCGTTCGTTTTTTTCGTCGTGCTTTCAGCTTCCAAATTTGATTGGTCTAGTTTGGGTGTGGATTGTTACTGAGAAATTCTGGTCATTGTTTGAACAGTTTCATAAGAACCGAGTGAGAATTACTACGAGTGGAAAAAGGCAAGAGTGGTGAGCACATAAGAGGGTAAAAGCCAAATTGATTTTCAGTTTAAACACGAGTGAACTTGAGTGATACATCCTAGTTGAGTGAAACACGTGAGCGAGAGTTGTGAGGTCCTATATATATTTTTTATCTAATCTTTGTTTTGCAGCGAAATATGGCCCATAAAGACAAAAACATTGCCGGGGAGGTTTCGGGAGAGACTGATCAGAAACTACTATTGGAGGCATTAATGGGTGAAATGAGGAGGGTATTGAGGACAGAGATGGATCAAGTCCATGAACGGTTAGATAGAGTAGAGAATGCACGTGTGGAGCAGCCACAACACAATGCTCCTCATGGACGTAGAAGAGAGAGAGTTCAACCGAGGGGAGTGAGAGTTGAAGAAGAGGAGTATTTTTGGGAAGACTTTGACGAAGAAAATGATCAGGAGTCAATAGATAATCATAGGAGATATGGTGGTCGGGGTAGAGAAGTTAGGTTTAGAGAAGCTAGGAACCGGGAAGATAATAATTTGGGTAGTATTAAGATGAAGATTCCTTCGTTTCAAGGGAAGAATGATCCGGAAGCCTATCTAGAATGGGAGAAGAAGGTAGAATTAGTATTTGATTGCCACCATTACTCTGAGGCTAAGAAGGTAAAACTTGCTGCCATTGAATTTTCTGATTATGCTATCATTTGGTGGGATCAATTGGTGTTGAATAGGAGAAGAAATAGGGAGCGTCCAATAGAGACGTGGGAGGATATGAAAACTGTGATGAGGAAGCGGTTCGTTCCAAGCTATTATTACCGAGAGTTGTACAACAAGTTGCAAAGTTTGAGGCAAGGTAATAGGAGTGTGGAAGAATATTATAAGGAGATGGAAGTAGCTATGATTCGAGCGAATGTAGAGGAAGATCGAGAGGCTACAATGGCTAGATTCTTAGTTGGGTTGAATCGGGAAATTGCCAATGCAGTGGAATTGCAACACTATGTTGAGTTGGAGGATATGGTACACATGGCTATTAAAATTGAGAATCAACTCAAGAGGAGGGGCAGCAGCACACGTCCAAGCCAAAATCCAAGCCAAAATTCCAATACATCCGCTTGGAAACCAAATAATTGGAAAAGAGATGAGAAGCAGCCTTTGGTGAAGCCAAAAACTGAGCAAAAACAAGAAGTGACCAGCCATGGAAATCAAGGTAAATCTGATTCTTCTACTTCTAGAAATCGTGACATTAAGTGTTTTAAATGCCAAGGCAGGGGACATATAGCAAGTCAATGTCCAAATAAGCGGGTTATGGTGATGCGAGACAATGGTGAGATTGAAACCGAAGATGAAGATGACAATGAATCTGTGCCACCATTGGAGGATGCCGATGATGAAGAGTACGCTGCCCAAGGGGATTTGTTAGTGGCAAGGAGAGCTCTAAATATGCAGGTTAAGGAAGATGATGAGGCACAACGGGAGAACATCTTTCATACGAGATGTCATGTCAAAGATAAGGTGTGTAGTGTGATCATAGATGGGGGGAGTTGTACTAACGTTGCTAGCACAACTTTGGTGGAGAAATTAGGGCTGCCAACAATCAAGCATCCACGGCCTTATAAATTGCAATGGCTCAATGATAGTGGAGAAGTAAGGGTGACTAAACAAGTAATAGTTCCTTTTCGTATTGGGAGATATGAAGATGAAGTTTTGAGTGATGTGGTTCCGATGCAAGCTGGACACTTGTTGTTAGGGAGGCCATGGCAATTTGATCGACGTGTTAAGCATGATGGTTTCACAAATAAATACTCGTTCGTGCTTAATCAAAGGACAATCACCTTAGTGCCTTTGACACCGAAGCAAGTTTATGAAGATCAAGTGAGGTTGCAAAGGGAGAGTGATCAAAAGAAAGAGAGTGAACAAAAGAAAAGGAGTGAGAAAAATGAGAGGGAAAAAGAAAAGAAAAATGCAGCCATTGAGGGAAAATTAGAGGGAAACCAAAAAAAGAATTTTTATGCAAAAGCGAGTGAGATCAAACGAGCGTTGTTTTCAAATCAGCCTATGATTGTACTTTTGTACAAAGAGGCATTTTTAAACACTAACCAAATTGACTCATCTTTGCCTAGTTCTGTTATTTCTCTTTTGCAGGAGTTTGGTGATATCTTTCCCGAGGAGGTTCCACATGGTTTACCCCCTATTCGAGGGATTGAACATCAAATTGATTTCGTGCCCGGTGCTACCATTCCAAACCGACCAGCCTATAGAAGCAATCCTGAGGAGACAAAGGAGCTACAAAAGCAGGTTAGTGAGTTGATGGAAAAGGGGTACGTAAGAGAAAGTATGAGTCCATGCGCCGTTCCGGTGATTTTGGTTCCTAAGAAGGATGGGACGTGGAGAATGTGCGTTGATTGCCGAGCCGTCAACAACATAACGGTAAAGTATCGACACCCTATTCCTCGCTTAGATGATATGTTAGATGAGTTGCATGGTTCTTGTATATTTTCTAAGATTGATTTGAAAAGTGGGTATCATCAAATTAGAATGAAAGAAGGTGATGAATGGAAAACTGCATTTAAAACAAAATATGGTTTGTATGAATGGTTAGTTATGCCTTTTGGATTAACTAATGCTCCTAGTACTTTTATGAGATTGATGAACCATGTTTTGCGTGCTTTCATTGGAAAATTTGTAGTTGTTTATTTTGATGATATCCTGATTTATAGCAAAAACTTGGAAGAGCATTTGAAGCATTTAAAACTTGTGTTAGATGTGCTTAGAAATGAAAAGTTGTTTGCTAACCTAAAGAAGTGCACTTTTTGCACCGATAAGCTTGTGTTTCTTGGTTTTGTTGTGTGTGCACAAGGAATACAGGTTGATGAAGAAAAGATTCGTGCTATCCAAGAATGGCCAAGCCCATCTAGTGTAAGTAATGTGCGAAGTTTTCATGGACTTGCTAGTTTTTACAGGAGGTTCGTGAAAGACTTCAGTAATATAGCTGCACCGATAACCGAAGTCATCAAGAAAAATGTTGGGTTCAAATGGGGGGAAGAGCAAGAGAAGGCATTTCAATTACTCAAGGAGAAGTTAACTCATGCACCTTTACTTGCTTTACCTAACTTTACAAAAACTTTTGAAATTGAATGTGATGCTTCAGGTTTAGGTATTGGCGCCGTGCTTATGCAAGAAGGAAGACCGATTGCATACTTTAGTGAGAAGTTAAGTGGGGCTGCCTTGAACTATCCCACGTATGACAAAGAGATGTATGCATTGGTTCGAGCTTTGGAGACATGGCAGCATTATTTGTGGCCTAAAGAGTTTGTGATTCACACCGATCATGAGTCTTTAAAGCACCTTAAAGTCCAACACAAGTTGAACAAGAGACATGCACGATGGGTTGAATTCATTGAGACGTTTCCATACGTCATTCGATATAAACAAGGTAAGGAGAACATCGTTGCCGATGCACTTTCTCGAAGGTACATTCTAATCTCCACTCTTGATGCTAAGGTTCTTGGTTTTGAGCATATTAAAGAATTATATCCTTTAGACCTAGATTTTAGTGAAGAGTTTGAATCTTGTGAAAAAATTGCCCATAATAAATTCTATAGGCATGAGGGGTTTTTATTTCGAGAAAATAAATTGTGCATTCCAAATTGTTCTGTGAGAGAGTTGCTTGTGAGAGAGTCACATGGGGGAGGGTTAATGGGACATTTTGGGGTAGTTAAAACATTAGCCGTTCTGCAAGAACACTTCTATTGGCCACGCATGAAACTAGATGTTGAGAGGATTTGTGGTAGATGTGTCACATGTAGGCGAGCGAAATCTAGAGTACAACCCCATGGCTTATACACACCTCTTCCAATTCCTAGTGAACCATGGATTGATATTTCAATGGATTTTGTGTTAGGTTTACCTAGGACTAAACATGGTCGAGACTCAATTTTTGTGGTTGTGGATAGATTTTCCAAGATGGCACATTTTATTCCATGTCACAAAACTGATGATGCTTCACATGTTGCTGATTTGTTCTTTAAGGAGATTGTGAGATTACATGGTATGCCTAGAACCATTGTTTCAGATAGAGATGTTAAGTTCTTGAGTTACTTTTGGAAGACCTTGTGGTGTAAGTTGGGGACTAAGTTATTATTTTCTACTACTTGCCATCCACAAACTGATGGTCAAACCGAAGTAGTAAATAGGACTTTATCTACTTTGTTAAGGGCTATTATTAAAAAGAACATCAAAACATGGGAAGAATGTTTACCACATGTTGAGTTTGCTTATAATCGTACTATCCATTCTGCTACTAAATTTTCACCCTTTGAAATTGTGTATGGTTTTAATCCTTTAACTCCTTTGGATTTATCTCCTTTACCTGTTACTGAGCGTGTTAATTTAGATGGGAAAAAGAAAGCAGATTTTGTTAAGCAGATTCATGAGAAAGCAAGGCTCAATATTGAGCGAAGAACAGAGCAATATGCAACGCAAGCTAACAAAGGGCGACGCAATATCATCTTTGAACCCGGAGATTGGGTTTGGGTACATATGCGAAAAGAAAGATTTCCTGCACAAAGGCGTTCTAAATTGCTTCCCCGAGGCGATGGTCCTTTTCAAGTTCTTGAGCGCATCAATGATAATGCCTACAAGCTAGAGTTGCCTGGTGAGTATAATGTTAGTACTACTTTCAATGTTACTGATTTATCTCCTTTTGATGTAGGTGACGATTTGAGGACAAATCCTTTTCAAGAGGAGGGGAATGATGAGAACATGGCGGCTAGCACAAGGTGGAATGCGGACCCGAACCACGTGCCAATTGGTCCGGTTACAAGGGCGCGAGCAAAGCGGTTCAAGGACAATCTCATTGGGCTGGTTCAACAAATTTGGGTTGAGACTAATCTGAGTGGCCCAAAGGAGGATACTAGTGATCTACAAGGCTGGGTGTCCATGATTCAAGCTATAGAATAAATTATAGGCTTGCATGCCAACTTAGGGATTTTTTATATTCATTAGTTTCTTTTTATTTTAGTTTTGGGATGAATTATATTGGACCATAATATTTCGTAGGCTTAAAAGGGCCCAACTTTAAGCCTCAGCTATTTAAACAGTTTTAGGGTTTGTAATATTCAGTTTTTGATCATTAATAATATTGTGAGAGTTTTCTCTTTGGTTCTTTGAAGAACTATTCGAACTTATCAGATTTACTCTGTGGCGTTCATACCTGGACTTATCAATCGAGCTTTCCATCCTTGATTGTGGCGTCTTCATCCTTTATACCAAGGTTCGCATCTGTTATAGGTGTTGGGTCGCGGTTTTCGTTGAATCTGACAGTAGAACGGTCCGAGACATTAATCGTGTTACGGGTTTCGTCACATTATTGGCGGGGTTCGTATCACCCTAGATGAGTAATAGGGTTTTATTTATGCTTTTGTTTTAGTCTATTATGTATGGATGACAGTCACATGTTTAGAGGATTTTTATAAATAAATCGTACTACTATTGATTAAATCATTGCTTTCAGAATTTATTCTTGTCTTAGATCTATTTTGACTGTGATGTGCTCAACGATCTATTCTTGCTGTGCTTGTTTAGATTGTTTACATGTGATGGTGCTTTATTGATTCGTGCTATCAAGTATCCGAATAGTCCATGCCTAGGTTAGACGGATTAGATCACAACCCTAGCTTAGTGTGAGATGATTCGTGCTATCCGCAGATGGATTATGTTGGTGCTTGAACCATGATTATCTTCTTGTCGGAGGAATTGGGCTTGTAGCTACAATTCCCCATATTCATCCAACGTAATAAGCTAAAGTAATTCATAGATATTCCTATTATGAAACTAGTGGTGGATTTGCAATCCTAGGTTCCCTTAAACATTCATTAAAAACACTTTTAATTGCTTTCCTAGTTTAGATTTACTTTTATTGTTAGTAGTTTAATTAAATTCAAAATCAAATCCGTTTTCCCTAATTAACTAGACTTAGGTTTTAAAATTAAATCGCTGTAGTAATCAATCTCTGTGGGTTCGACCTTTACTTCCACACTGCAAATCTATTGAAAAGTAAAGAATACTTTTATATCTTGATTTTGACAAGATCAGCAGGAAAAACGCCTTTTCTTTTAGAATCGTGTTGACTATTAATCCTATCCATAGATGTTTGTAATTTTCCCATGATTTATATTAATTGTTGTATCATAGACTGTAAAGGTTCCTCTTATACTTTCTTATGTGGAGGCACATAAATATTAGAATTTTGCTGTGTATTAGGATATGTATTTTGTGTTTGTTAAAATTGAGGCGGAGGAGGTAAATATTAATTATTTTGAGGAGGATACTGTTGAGGTTGAAATTATAAAATACCCTCTTTGGTATACATATGATTTGGAGGATTCCTCCACTTAGACTGGTATTAATTACCATAGGAGTTTTGTAGACCCCTATAATTATTCACAGCATTTATCTCTACTGGAGCAGTTTCTTGACAATTTGAACTGTTAGGACATTCATTCGTAGGATGTCCCAACATATGATAGTTATCACAAAGGTCTTTTTTCTTCTTAGGTGGATTATTTTTTTCTACTATTATAGCTTCCATTTTACGTGTTAATTCTTCATATTTTAGGGTTAAATCATCTTCTGATTGTAATTGGTATAAACTTTTAGCTTTTTTTGCCCTACCAATTTCTTCTGTTCCCCATTGGAAAGCATCTTCTCTAAGCCAATCAAAGTATGATTTAGCTTCATCGACAGTTTTACTCAAAAATTCTCCTTGACACATTGTTGCAACTAATTTCATTGATTTTAGTTCTAATCCTTCATAAAAGAAATTAATTAGACGCCATTTTTCAAATCCATGATGTGGACAAGCTAGTAGGAAATCTTTAAAACGTTCCCAAACTTCAGGGAATGGTTCCTTTTCTTTTTTAGTAAAAAGTTTAATTTGACGCATCATAGTTTTAGTTAAATTTTTATGAAAATTATTTTTAGAAAGGCTTCATTCATATCATGCCACGAAGTTATAGATCCATGACAAAGAGATAAAAGCCAAGCTTTAGCTTTATCTTATCTTTTAAAGAAAAAGGAAAAAGAGTTTAAGATGGATTATTTCAATAGGACAGTGACAAGCAGGGGTATTTGTAAAATACAACCGCGCTAAAATAAGGAATTATACTGATCTAGTTTACAACTCCCTGTTATATCTGCAATTTGTGTTACAATGCCAGTTATATACAATGTGACAAATCTATAATGAGTTGTGTTGTTTTAGCTGTTATTTTGTGCAGATTGTTGTTTTGCTGTGTGCCAGAATGAATTACAGAGAAAAGGTAAAGCTTGATTACAAGCAAGGTAATTCAAAGCTGAAATGTGGAGTTCTAACGATCGACGAAGGTTCAAGGGATCAAGTGCTCGATTGATCGAAGCCAGTTCAAGCGCTCGAGGATTCCAAGGTTCAAACGATCGAATTCAGTTCAATCGATCGAACACGCCTTTTATCAGAATTTATGCGCACGCAGCAGAAACGATTAGTGTAACCCTAGCCCTAGGATTTTCTATATATACTAGTTATGAACACGTCCATAAGGATGCCCACTTTCAGTTTTACAGTTTTACAGTTTTTTACAGTGAGAGATAGATAGTTTGCTTGTTTTGTAGGTTAACCTTTGATATTGCTTGGTTTGCTTGGTGATTTCAGTGTTTAACACAAGTGTTCCATTCATTCGGGTTTCATACTATTATTTGATTACAGTCTGCTAGTAGTTCTTTGTAGTATAAGTAGTAATAATCTGTCACGCCCCGACGTAGCATAATACAGGAAAGCATTTAATTTCCTTTATGGACTCGTAGGTCGTGACAAGTGAGTATGACCAATTGTCCCTGCAAAATATAACTTAACAACATTTCTAGAACAAAGGATACTAACAAAACATAAACTCCAGAATTTAAAACTTACTAACTATTACATAGGTCGAGGTTTTAGGCACAAAACGCCCTTATTCAAATTCTAACAAGGTTTATTACAACTCTGAAAGGAAAGACATAAGGAATATAAAACAGCTCTTCTGGAACACCTCCGGTCATCTAACTAGCATAGTCAACGAACTCTGGCTGCTCCTGACCTGGAAAATCTGGACATAGAGTCCAGGACGCATCGACGCCGCCAGCTTATGAAAGCTGGTGAGCAAAATAAACAAGTGCTCGCAATATATATATATATATATATAAGCATATAGAACAAAGGTACAAATTAATCATTAACAGTAATATATTCAAGGTTCCAATTTCAACAAAAATCATGAGGGAATATAGTAAGAAATAAATACGTAATTGTACATGAATTGTGTAATATCTTATCTTGCCAATTCTTTTCTTTAAAACAACCCAATTCAACCAACACATCATCTCAGATACCAGGAGTAATAACTACTCAGTCATCCAATTCACACGCTACACTATCGCCTCCAATACCAGGAATACTATCCGATCGGTATTGAAGTCACACACCACACTACTGCCTCAGATACCAGGAATACTATCCGATCGATATCTAGGCCGATCACAACCAACCATCGCTCCGGATATCAGGAATACTATCCGATCAATATCCGAAACGCGCGCCTTAGATACCAGGAATGCTATCTGATCGATATCTAAGTCATACACAACACTATCACCATCGCTTCGGATATCAGGAATACTATCCGATCAATATCCGAAACGCGCGCCTTAGATACCAGGAATACTATCCGATCGATATCTAAGTCGTAAACAACACTGTTGCCTCCAATACCAGGAATAATATCCGATCGATATTGAGGTCGCACACCAGACCGCCACCCTTTACTCTTTTTACGCTTTATTCCACACATGCATGTTGACACAACCTCGACCCTAATATTTCACAGTTTGTAGCAACAATTATTAATCTCAAGCTGAATATTCTTTTCAACATAAATATCGGTCTTAAACATTCTTACAAGTCCAATTTCTAACAATGAGCCTTTAAAACAGTATATTTGCCAAACAGTTCCTTAAAATTTCCCAAAACATTTTCCAAACAGTCCCTTACCAAAAATTATACAAACTGCCAGAACTGCCACCTCACGCGAGCGGATCGCGCGAGCGAAGGGGGAGGACGGGTCGCGCGCGCGGGTTGCGCGAGCGAAGGGGGGGAATGGTTCGCGCGAGCGGGCCGCGCGAGCGAGCCTCGCGCGAGCGGGTCGCGCGCGCGAGTTGTTGCAGAATGTCATCTTCTTCGTTTTTCCCCTGTTTTTAATTTTAAAAGCTGTTACAGACCCATTTTCAGATTCTGTTTCAACCGAGACATGTAATATATGAATCTCTTCGATTTTCCGTGTAGATTACAAATACGAAATCAATTTAAACAATTGCGGATTATATCTCTAGATATTCGCGGTTAAAGTAAGGGTGTCAAAACTTTAAATCAACGGTACGTCGCGATACGGACGAATTATTGCGTAGGATTCGAACCACAGCTTATTGGGACTAAGATCTTTCATTCCCAATTTACAGAATTGATTTTGGTTAACTTTTACAAAACTCCATTTTTAAGCTTCCATGGTGTATCACATATATATACACATATACACACACATATACACTGAATTATACATATATAAACATTGTGAGTGAGTTTAAATTACTCACAAAGTCTAATTAGACTGAAAATTGAGACCGAGAGTTTTCCGCCGTCGATTCTGTCGTCCAATTCTACTCCTCCGTTCTTGATTTTGAATATAAGTATAGCTATGTATGTATTTGTATGTGTATGTATATAATATATAATCTGTATATGCGTGTGTGTGTGTGTGCTGTTCTTGAGAGAAAGAGAGAAATAGAGGGAGATTGAGAGAATTTGTGAGGGAGAGAGTGAGAGACTGTGAGTGAGAGATACATATATATAGAGAAAAATTATTTGGGCTTCAAGCAATAGGCGGATATCGCCCGGTGAGGTTGAGCTCACGTGCTTCCTCACCTAAGACGCGGTATAGACGCAGATTTAAATCAAAACTGGTATTTTTCGGGTAAAATAAAATACAGAAAATTATATTAATGTAGGAATTAAATCCCGGGTTTATACAAAAATATAGATATCAATTTTGAAACCACAGAAAATATTTTTCTGTATTTATGGAAATTACGGTTTGACCCCAGATATATATATCAAAAAGAAATTAAAACAAAAACTCATGGAAATGCAATGCAGTATTTATTTATTAATGAAACAGAAATACAGGGTGTTACATAATCATAGGTTGCATGCTAGTTTTGCTAAAATCCATAGTTTTCATAAGTTTTATGTTAAAATCACAAACAAACAAGACCTTAATGATTTTCTACATTAAAAACCAATCGGTGATACTCCAGACCATGTCTGAGTAGTCCCAGAGTTGGGAGATTAAGATGAAATAGTGATCTCCAGCCTTTTCCATGCACCAAAATAAAACCTGCGTTCGATCGATCGACATAGAGATATAGTCAAGTGATCGAAGATATTTCGATCGATTAAGAGATGATGATGTTCGATCAATCGAGAGCGCATCGATCGATCGAAGACTCAGATTCTTGAGATGGTCCTCTGCAATATTCCTAGATTTTCTGTTTTCGAGATTTGTTATCAAACTGTCCCCATATGCTCAGTTTGTCAAAACAATTTCTTAACTTTAAGCCTTAAGGCATTTTTCTTCAATAACTTTTGCAAACCACTTTGAATGCTAACACCATTCAGAGTGTGAGTCTTGACTATTGTTTTAAACTGCCTTCATGTATTTTTGAATCAACTGTGATGATATAGTCCCGGTTATGAAAGGACTACTGAATCTTTATCTTTAGAAAATACGAAATACTGTAGATGGATGTACTCCATCGAGCTTGATGTAACTGCATGGTAGATGATTAGGACACTGTGGATTCGTGTGATCCCAACGCTTCCCTTTTATATTACTACTATAAATTAGCAAAGGTCATATAAGAAAACAAATATTTTTATTTAAGAAATGCAGTACACAAAATTTTGTTACATTTTTTTTAACATGAAATCATCAATTACATAAAAACAAATTTTTACAACTACTAGAACTAGAAAAAGCAAAGAAAAATATTTAAATTTCTACTCCTAGGGACACTATGAAATGCTCACATGGTAACCTCCCAAAACTATTCTCTCTATGATGGTGCGTTGTATCATTTCTCTGTGATTGTT
Organism: Hydrangea macrophylla; assembly: GCA_033977485.1. Lineage (NCBI taxonomy): Eukaryota > Viridiplantae > Streptophyta > Magnoliopsida > Cornales > Hydrangeaceae > Hydrangea > Hydrangea macrophylla. The sequence continues at coordinate 7,612,577 of CM066983.1, read as the reverse complement.
GGTGTTGTGATGTGTTGGCTCCCTTTTGTGCTGTTTGGTTCCTTCTATTTATAGACAATGTTTTGACGAACTTCGTCACTCCATTCGTCACTTTGAACAGGAGACGAGCATGAGATTGGCAATTTTTCTTCGCACTTCATCACAATTTTTCAAACCTAATGTCAGTCTCTATTTGACAATCTGCACAATGTGTGTGTGTGTGTGTGTGTGAGAGAGAGAGAGAGAGACAGAAACAGATAAAAGAAAGAGAAAATGTCACTATCAATTTTTTTTTCTTCTTTGCTTCTTTTGGATTCTTTCATTGATTGTTGTTTTTTTTTCTTCCTTCTTTGTTCTTTCTTTAGTTTTAGTTTACAGAAATTCCACTGTTTAAGTTTTGACTATCACAAGATACGAGAAATACTTCGGTGTGGTTGCTACTTCTTTCTTTCCCTTTATTTTACTTCATTTTCACTTAAAAATATATAAAATATGTGAAAGCACATAATTATACGCATTTGACTGACATCACCATTAAATTATATTAATTCAAATATGCATGTAAAACTAGTGATTTGGGATATCTAATCAGTAATATATCTATTATATTGGCACATGAATATGCAATATTCAGTGTTTGTCACCCCTCAACTAGTTTATTGCTAGTCCCTAGCAATGAAGTCAAAGAGAAATTGTTCTACAAGTTTTATTAAAAATAGGAATAAACTAAGGAAAATAAAACCTATCTCACTATCGCAGGAATCGCGATTGCATTTAGCATATGCAACAAGCCCTTAAACCCTAGGTTACCCCTAGTGGACGAGTGTTGTCTCGTGAGGGTTTGCAGTGAATATACCCACAAAATTCAATTTTAATTTTTTATTTTAAGTAAAAATAAAGGTAGATTTTCTCCTTTTACAGCAGAAAAAGTTAAATTTGGCAATAAATGAAATTTTCAAGTATGTAATAGTAATGCAACACATATACTCACAGTTTGTTAATGGCAGCATTTTTTATACTCTTCAAACTCACAGTGTGTACTTGAAAAGTCAAGCAACTGATCTTAACTTTAAAGTTTACATAACTATTAGCAGTCATAAAATTTGTAGTTTTAACTCAAATCTCACTGGGATTTCACTCTTTTAAGGAGAAACTCTCAGAAACCGGTGTAGCGAACATCTCACTTGGTAGGAAAGCAAAGACAGAGAAATTTCTTCTATTTTGATGACTCAATATATAGGCATTTAGAGTACAATAAGTCTCATGAAAGTAGGGGTGGCAATTTTTGACCCAACACAGCAATCCGACACGGCCCGACACAAAAATAGACGGGTTTGGGTGACCCGTATAAGGGCACGGGTCATAAACGAGTCGACCCAATCGACACGATCAATAAACGGGTTTAAGCGGATTAACCCGTCTAACCTGTTTGACTCGATTTAGTAATTAAGTGCAGTTGAGGTATTTTTTTAGTTCTAAATATAATTTTTAATAATCTAGAAATCTAAAATACAAATAATATAAGTAATATAAATAAGAATTAAAAAAAATATTTTTTATAAAATATATATGAACTAAAATTTTTTTTTTGCTCCAAAACAAAAGAGTAATTACCTACTTACCAAACAAGTAAATCTATATATAATAATTAATACCTAATGTAATAAAAAAATAATTAATAACTGATAAGTTTATAATAGTTTGTTATAGTTGGATATTGTTATATTTGTACTATTTTGGTATTTAAGATGATAAGTAATACGTGTTAATAATTGATACATTTGATGGAAAGACTTGTTTGTGTTCTTAGTAGGGTTGTAAGTTTCTTTTTGAATAACCGAACCGAGCTAACCGGTCAGTTTTCTTAAAATTACCTACAACTAAAAAACCAATCCGACCACCCAAATTGGCAAAATCGACCAAAAGTCAAAAAAATTGACCGAACCAACCACTTCGGTTGGTTTTCAAAATATGAAAAAATATATATATATCAAAAATAAAAATATAAATTTGAACCCAACTGAACTGAGCCGATGACATCCTAAATGAGTTAGATGGATTAAACGGGTGACCCATATATGACCCGACATGATTATGACACGTTAATAATGGCACGATTATGACCCAACACGATTATTACCCGATACGACCCGACTGCCACCCCTATATGAAAGGATACTTAGCATTAGAAGAGCGATCTACCGTGGAGAACATCTTTATCACTTAAATTTAAAAATCAATTTCTTTCAAATTATTAGGACTTTGACTGGTAGGTTAGAAATTAAGATGATTAAGAGATTTTGGGTGTATTTGTTCTAAGCATGTGATTGGAGTGTTTGCACAGTTCATTCCAACCTCTTCTTTTTCTTCTCCTTTTTATCATTTGTACATTTTTTTTTTAAAATTTCTCACTTTTTTCTATTTTTTTAAAATCAACTACTTTCTTTCTTTACCACTTCTTGCAATATTATTACAGTCCAATCACATACCTGGATATAAAAGTGAGGTTTGTATCTCTAGTGGAACAGGGCATGATTTGGAGAGAACTGAGAATAAGGCAACATTAGGTGAAGGGGGTGCATTTGAAAGAAAAGATGTCATAAATCATTTTTAAAATAGATTGACTTTGTTCATTTAAGCAATTTAGAAGTTCTAATGGTAAATCCTGAACGTTATCTTCTCATGATCAGTCAAAGAAAAAAGAAAAATAATGAGACTTTCAATGAGTGATATGATAAAAAGAATGAGACTGAAAAGAACAGCAACCCACATAAAAGAAGATTGGCACAAAAGTTCACATAGGTTAATTAATTTCCACTACTTGTCTTTAAACTGCATAGTTTATGCTTACTCATCCATTTAGATTCAGTAAAAAAATTTACGCTGTTTAAAATATTTAAAGTTTAAACAGTTTTTAGCAATTGAAAATAGTTAAACATATGACAATGTATTGTATGCTATTAATATACCCAAAATAACATTATCGTGTCAAATTTTATCCTATATAGAAATAAAAAGAAAAACTTCTAAAAAATCCTAAGCGCATTTACTAGGTTGGATACATATATAGTGCGATTAGTATCCTCTGCACCTATACAAAAGAGGCAACGCAATCCAGAGCATCCAAGTTGTCATGATCGCCCATCTACCTCTAGTAAAAGTGATGGGTCTAGAATCACTAACAAGCTAAAACATCAATAAGAGGCTAGGTACCTAGTTTTTCGCTACCTCGAGAGTCAGTTACCGCACTAGACATATCTAGTGATATTGGGATCATGCAACTTACTCCTATCGAACAAACTAGTGAAAGCCAGTTGTACACCTAGGATCATTTTAAAGTCTGACCTGACTGAAAATTATAAAATGTATTAAAAATAAAAATGAAATGAGGGATGAAAAAACAAAATTTATTTGGGTATCAAAGGATCTAGTCCTCTTTCTCAACCAAAATTTTCTTTTGTTTTTATTTGAATTGTCTTTTGTAACAATAGTAAACTTTAAAAGAAGTGTCATTATGAGCAATTAGATCAGGACATTTTTCTCTATAACAATTCAAACAACATTCTAACCTTTTAGCTTTCCTTTTAATGGCATAAAGGCTAGTGCTAGCAAAAGGTTTCTTCTGCTCAGAAATAAGTGAGCGACCCATTAATGTCTAGTTATCGACTATTGGATCCATTTTTTATACTCAGCCAACAAGAGAGGCTAGACCTCTACCCTCCACTCTTCCATCTATCAACTAAGATTTAATTAAAGAGAGCTTAGAGGGGGTGGGTGGGAATTTTATTTAAAAACTAAAAATATTTATATTAAGAAATACATATATTCAGAAACTAAAAAAAAAATATTCTTTTGTTTTTTTTTAAATTCTAAGAACTACTTAGAAAGAAAAACTACATTTTTTTTAAACAAAAAAACTAGAACACACAAAAAAAACTACATTTTTCTTTCTTTTTTTTTTTTAGAAAAGTCTAAGACAACGTATTATTACAATAATGATAATAAGAAAAATCATGGTATAAACTTCAAAAATCAAAAGAGCGCTGATGTGTTCGTCATTCATTTTTTTAAAAGAAATGGAAAAATATCACCTGTCTCTTGGAAATCTGAGAACCTGGTAGGGCCGTGGATCGAGTGGTATTTCCAAGCTTCTTTGGTGAGTGGGTACCTACAACTTGTGCATTGTATTTTTGTTAAATAATGGAAAAGAGAGAAAATAAAAATCAAAAACAAAAACTAAAAATTTAAGCCAGATCGGAAAGAAAGAAAAAAAAACCCAAATAAAATAAAAATCAAGCTTTTCTCTAGATTATAGATCTTACTTTTAGTAATCGATAGAGTGGAACTTGATTTTAGATCGAAGAAAATAAAGAAAATGGGAGATTGAGAGAGATCAGAGTGAGAGAGTGAGTGTAATACCCTGAATTTCTTGAGAGTATATTAATAAATAAAAATTCATTCTATAAACTTTTCTTTCCTTTTGGTGAAATTTGGTGACCAATCAATTGCCATTTATCCCAATTGATTGACACTTTTTGGTTACCAATCGATTGACATGTTCCCAATCGATTGCCATTTTACTGACTAAAATTGATTACGTGTCAACATACCAATCGATTGACATTCTTCTCAATCAATTGCCTTCTAATATATGTTGCCAATCGATTGACTTGTGTCCCAATCGATTGACATAAGCTGAGACAAGTTTTCTTCTTTTCTTTAGCTTTGAACGTGTGGCACTCTCATACTTCTATATATATGTGTGTTCATTTATGGCCTTGGGCCAGTTTCAGACCTTTGAGAGATATATATATATATATATATCTTGTGTTATATATCTATATCTATATCTATACACACTCACACCCACACACACTGCCCTTTGGCAGAGGAGAAGAGGAAGAAGAAGAAGAAGAGAAGAACAAGTAGGAGAAAGAGAAAAGAAAGCGAAGGAGAGACAGAGAGTTGGGAGAAAGAAAGAGAAAGAGGAAAGAGAGAGCTTGGAGGATTTAAGCTCACCCACACCCAAACACAACCTTGGTGAGTCCCTAACTCACTTGGTCCCTATATTTGAAGTTGTTACAAGTTATTATGAAGCTTAGAGGTTTACTATGCATGTGGTGTATGTTTATATATGCTGTTTTATCAATTTGCTAGTGAAGATGAAGTGCCAATCGAATAGCATAATTACCAATCGATTGCCATCAGTCTGGACCCAATCGATTGCCATGAGTAGCAATCGATTGACATTATTTTCTCCCAACCGATTGCCATGAGAAACAATCGATTGATATTATTTTATCCCAATCGATTGGATAGAATTCCAATCGATTGACATTATTTTATCCCAATCGATTGCCAGTTTTCTCAATCGATTGACATTACTTTTATCCCAATCGAATGGACCTTATACCAATCGATTGGTATGGGCAGAACATGAATTTCCTTCACTTGTTTATTATATTAAGGTTCGGTTGTTCGATTTTCAATTTGGACTTCCGTTATGCGATTTAGGTTAGACAGGGATAATGTGACAACAAAGTTAAGTATAACTATACAGAATGGATGGAAGTAATAACGTAGGTAATCTGTTGATTCTTGTATGAGTTCGATATCCATTTTTTTTTAATCCGAGTAGTCAGGCCACATTGGGAAATTGTCATATATCCTTATTAATACTGAGTATAAGCAGGTTTGGTAAGTTCTGGGAATGGTACATGGACAGACGTTTGGTCATGATATGCTCTTAAAAGCGGTGAGCTATGCATATGCTCTTAAAAGTGATGAGCTGGACCAAGTAGTCCTAAGATAGACTGGATAATCTATGATATGCTCTTAAAAGTGGTGAGCTGTGTAATATGCTCTTAAAAGTGGTGAGCTAGGATGTCTGGTAGATGACATTGAGTCATGGCATTAGATGATATGCCTTGTTCGAAACGTTGTGTCCCTGAAATACGGTGATCAGGATACATTGTTCTTAAAAGCTGGGGACGGACTAACGTGGATTCCATGACATGCAATGAGCTATGCATATGCTCTTAAAAGCGGTGGATTGAATGAGGTGGTATCCCTAGAGTTAAACGATTTAGTCTATTCGTTCAGTCAAAATATGTTAATATTGATGTTTGAGTAACAAGAGGATAAGGGTTGGTCTACGAGGTTGAATAAAGAAACAAGATATTGTTATTATTATAATAAGATGTTAACTCGTGTTTTCATGGGCTTGTGTTTTACTTCAGATAATTGGTACCTTGTTAGTTGATACTCACTCAGCTCTCAGTAAGCTGACGGCCTTTTATTGCCTGGACTTTTCCCCGTCCAGACTATCATGTACCTTATTCTACAGGTGAGGACACTTATGATGACAGTTACTACACTGAGGGTGATTTCACAGAGGGTGGCCCCACTGAAGCTGGTTATGCCGGAGAAGGCTACTATGCTAAAGACTACCCTTACGCCAGCTGAAGATCTAAAGATCTGAAGATGTGAAGATAGTTTATCTAGTTTATGTTTAAGCTTTATATTACTGTGAAACTTGTTTAGTTAATGGGTACTTGGGCATAAGTTGTTTTCAGACCTGTTGTGATCCTGTGGACCACACTCTGATATTTTGTAATAGTATTACTGTTGTTATATTCCAACTGATTACTATTCTTGTTTGGACTAGTACTATGTGGTGTGGTAGTGACATTCACCAGTCATTCTCTATGGACCCATAAAGGAAATTTATTTTTCTCTATTTATGTTGTTCTGGGGCGTGACAAGATTTTTGGTATCCGAGCCCTAGGGTTGTGATGCTTTCGTTCATTACCGATCCCATACCATCTGGTCCTAGTATGTTAAGAGTTCTTTGAGATAAGATATAAGTTTAAGATAAGTTCATCTGTCTGACATTGGATAGTCTCTTTACAGGATAGCATGGATCCTGAGTTTCATCAGTTTGTTACCAATGCTTATGGAGGACACGTGATCCATGGGGATACCGTGGAGCCAGCTGGCCCTGAGTTTTATCATGAGCGAGTGTGCCAGATAGCTAGTTGGCATTTAGAGGAGGACATGTGGAGAGTGCTTTATGTGACTAGGAGTACTCACCCGATACAGATGCGTATGGATGCTTACTATTCTGCGAGAGTTGGTAGAGATATTTGTCAGGAGATATTATGTTTAGTTCAGAGTAAGCCAGAGATAGATGAGATTGAGTTGAGAGCCATTTTAGCTGGTCCACCAGAGCCTGTAGCTGTACCATCACCAGTACCCGACGTACCAGTTCAGGAGCCTGAGCTGATTCAGGATGAGGAGGATCTAGAACTAGAGGATGAGCATCCCGACGAGGATATTGACGGGGATGGAGAGGAGGAGCCAATAGATGATGAAGACCCAGCAGAGGATGAGCATATGGACGACGCAGATGATGATAAGCCAGAGGATGATCCGGAGGAGCTAGAGTTTAAGCCCAAGGATCCAACACCAGACCGAGAGGCCGTGGTGGCAGACATAGGGGTGGAAGCTGATGTAGTAGTTGAGGACATGGCCGATGAGGAGATCATTGTACCAAAGGCACCGGTTATGCTTCAGATACCAGCCGGACCTATTATGCATATGGCAGCCATGGCCGATATGACAGTAGGATGGATAGCCGAGATGGTAGCCCAGCTAGCAGGTTTTGCAATGGAAGAGGCTGCGATAGCAGAAGCTCTTGATATAGCTGATGGATTTGCCACAGTAGCAGTCATGGTCGCCAACTAGGCAATAGCAGACGCGATGGAGAACCCTGATACAGAGGTGATAGAGGATTGGGATATTGGAATGGCAGCCAGAGATCTGGTCACACCAGTTTAGGATGATCTACTCGAGGAGATGGATATCGACTTAGAGGATGAGGCACCACCAGTAGGATCAGATGCTAACAACCTTTGAGTCAGGATCTACAAGGGGTTTATGTTTTGTTTTATTAGTATTATATCCGGACATGTTGTCCACCAGATTTTTGGGAGCTTGAAAGATAGCTATTTGACCATAGCTTTGTATAGATATTAATAGTAGTAGTCGTAGCATTGTAATAGTTAACCTTAGTACTATTTTTGCTTTATCCCACGTGGTACACAGTTTGACTAGAGTGTACTATGCGGTGCATCTTTTGATTTATACAAGTAGTACTTTGTTATTGATCGTGTGTTTGTTTGGTGTGTTGTTTGGTAGACTGTTAATTCTTGTGTTTCTCGCCCTATCTTGTTTTCATTTCTGTGAGAAGTTTTTTAGCTAATCAATGTCTCTTGTAGGCAATACTCGTTATCATTGTGGTAGGACCCTTGAGAAATCACCAAGCGCATATTGGAGCACCTATTCCAGAAGGAATGGACCCGTCCGGAGTTTTTGAAGCATTCATGCAGAGAATGGAGCATGTAGGCGATACCTACAACAATGCTACCAATCAACAACCTGTCGCACCCCAACCCGCCTCGGGCAAGTTGGGACACGTGTAACAAGCCCACACGTTCAAAACACCCTTAATTTATTAAGAAACACATTAATTAGACCTACTAAAACAGCTCCGTTGACACAAAACAGACCTAATGGCAAAATGGTCATTAATAAAGTATAGCAAATTTTATATAGAAAGATAGCACTTTGAGTCCTGGTTCCAACGCAAAAAACGGTGCGCAAATCCGAGTTTTCTAGAGAGAGTTATGCTTGTTTCCGTAAAAGCCGTCGAGGCTGAACCCAGACTAGCGGATCGATCCGCCCCAGATCCGGATCGATCCGGATTTAGCAGATTGTTATTTTCTGCAGTTCCTGATGCCCCGGATCGATCCGCACTCGACCCGGATCAATCCAGTTCCTGAATATTGGTTTTTCTGCTCCTAAAACACTGCTAAAAACAGTTCAAACTTTTCCCAAATCCTATAATTGATTCCAATCATCAAGAAAACTTTTGGAAACACTTCTCAACCACCCGTGAACATATCCACAACATTTTTAAACCTTTCTAAAACATTTAGAAGCATAATCTAAACACATACAAATGAAGAGCAAGCCATGGGAAATCCATTTTCACAACCTAGTAAGAAAAAGGAAAGTTCTTAACAAAGTGAACTCAAAACCCAAATAAATTCCATGGAACTTTTAGAAACCATCTTCAAACATGGAACCAATCTTCTTTCAACATTCAAACATGTACATGATCTCATTTGAAAGTTGCTCTAACATTCAAATTCATTAACCTTTTCACTTGAACCTCATCTTGCATCATATTACTCCCAATCCATACATGTCATTTCAAATTAAGGAAACAAGATAAGCTATACAACCCAAATTACTAGTTCCTACCAACTTTACTCCCAAAATACATAACTTGCAACTTGCAAGCTCAACTCATGGTTTGGAGCATAAACAACCACCATACCCAACTTTACATATTATAAGTTTCAAAAAGAACCCAAGATACATCTACATTGCTAACCAAAAGATACATTCTAGACACAAACTAACTAGGCATATGAACACATATACACATAGACACTACTCCCACGCCCACCCGTCGTGCGGATCATTTCCTCTCCTCGTCTCGCTTGGTACCTGCGATGGTTATTCAATAACCACAACAGAAATATATTTTCGTTTAAGCTTTCGCTTAGTGAGAGAACTAATCATGCCATTGGAATGCAAAGTATGTAAATGCAGCAATCAATGTAAACATCAACAAATTGATCTTCCAGAAAGTCAAGTCATACCAGCCACCACCCCCGGGTCCTTCTCACCCCGGATCTTTCTCACTTTTGGCGCATATAGCGCAACACACACTCTCTTGTGACCCCGAAGGCGTCACGGCATTTCATTGTGGTCGTCACCACGTCCTACTCATTGAGGACTTCATATCCATTACATATGGAACCTATAAATGGTGACCACTACTTGACTTCCCTTGGATCCATATAAGCACATAGGCAATTTCAACACATACGCATAGCAATTTCATAATTTTGACATGCTTTTATCCAAATTCAACAACATATATATACATGAGCATGAGTTTAGCAACTATGAGCAACAATTATCACACTAACACAACTAAACATCCAATTGAGAGATTAGGACACTCACCTCTTTGATTTATATGCAACTAAGCTTAGAATTTCCCCAATTCCTTCACAAGTTTAGCTCAATTTCTAGTTGGTGATAATCCTACACAAGTTTGGTACCAAGAACATCGTCTATCAAGAACGGTTGCAGTAAAAATGTTGTCGAAAATGAAAACAAATTACGTGCATGTGATCCTCTTACCTCCACGAGTCCAAAAGTGGTCTCGGGTCAAAAATCCGGCACCGGACGGCAAAGGAACGGCAAGAAACGTCGTCGAGAATTTCCGTCGCCGACTTCGAGCTCTCGTTCTCTCTATTTTCTATGAACTTTAGCTGTGAATTGTGAGAGTGCAACACATATGCTATACTTGCATGTATGTTGACACCTCTTGTCCATATTTCCATTTACATTCCCCAATCTTTCTTAAGCTTTATTATGAAACCCCTAAGTCAATTACAATATCTACCCACATTTTCTAAATGGATTTAATCTAAGTCCCGCGTGGGTCCCAAATGTGGTCCCACATAAATTATGAGGTTGCTATAAAACCTACCAGTTATCAATTTTATTCAAATACGCCCTCACATGGGTGCCCAAATTGGTCCATTTTCCTATCATAAGACATAATAATATCAATAAGCATTTAAACAAGTAATCATATAAACACATAATGACTTCAAAATGCAAATTATTTTAATTAGACCCTCGTTGGGCCCCACTTTTATACCAGTCCCGCCTTTTACAGGACTTTCATCTGTGTCCGCATTTGAACACCTTTTCACATGTGGGTTCATAACCCCACCTTAATTCATCTCATGCATTAATTATCTTTAATTAACACACATTAACACTAAATTAATCTTCTTTTCCAAGTACGGGTGTTACACGATCGATCTAAACCCCAGTTGCACCGTTCTAGCAGAGGCAAACAGGAGACGTGTTACTAGCAAATTTTTGTAGGTTACGTCCCAAGAAGCTCGATGGACTAACAGAACCCTGAAAAGCCGAGCAATGGATAAGAGAAATGGAGTTGATCTTTGAAGCATTGGAGTGCAGCAAGCAAGAGAAGCATCGCATTGCTACGTTCCAGCTCACTTATGCCACCGCAGATTGGTGGGAAGCTGAGCAAGCCACTATAGAATAAACGCTGCAAGAGCAATGTCTTGGGAAACATTCAAGGGAAGATTTCTAGGGAAGTATTTTCTGGAAGATGAAAAGGATCAATAGGAGAAGAATTTCTCGAACTTAGTTCAAAGGAGATTTGACGGTAAGAGAATATACCACACACTTTGAGCGACTATCTCGATTCACCCAGCATATGATCGATACACTGTAGAAGAAGGTGAAAAGATTTCACTAGGGACTGAATCCCCATCTTCGCCATATAACGATTGGTCACCTGAACCAGAGTTTTGAAGGACTTGTTAGACTTGCTATATGTCTAGAAAAGGATGCATATCTAGTATAGCAACCACAGACGAATCGACCACAGCCATCAAGGAACTTCCAACAGAGAAATTCCCAAATACAACTACCGAGGAATACCCAAGGTTGGAGACTGCAGGGGAATTTCCAAAGTAACAAGAGAACTTGGGAAGGAGCCAGGAAACCTCAGTAGGGTTATAATCGACCCTAGCAATATCAACAACAGGGATCACAACCTCAAGCACTATTTTAACTGTGGAAAGCCAGGATATATTTTAAGGAACTGCACTGTCCACAGATCAAATCGTAGGCCAGATATTGTCTGTCGTAACTGTAATAAACTAGGGCACTTGAGCAAGGATTGCCTTGCACCACGAGGAGGATACTACGGGGCACCAGTTCAAGGAATACAAGGACCTCCAAATCAGATGAGGATGAATGCTATAATCCCAGGGAATGCAGGATTTAATGCCGATGAACAGCAGTATTTGGAAGGTACGCTTATACTCTTTCATAGTCCAGTTAAAGTTTTATTTGATATTGGAGCTACACGTTCTTTTATTGCTGTTAAGATTGTACGTCAGTTGGGTTTAGAACCCTAGATACTTGAGCCCGCACTGAATGCTGTGTCACCTTTGGGAGTGACGGTTAAGCTGGGTAAAGTATATAAGGATTGCCCATTGACTTTGGGAGATAGGAATCTTCCAGCTGACTTGGTAGTTCTATCGATGTTGGAGTTTGACATTATCCTAGGGATGGATTGGTTGACTAAGTATAATGCCATTTTGGACTGTCTTACTAGGACGATTGTATTCCTGATATAAGGACGACCGACAATTAGATTTTAGTGTCAGCCGACGAGTGATATGTTTTTAACAAGTGGGTTAGCTATAATCATATGTGCAAGTACGAAACTCAAGATGGATCAGATTCCTATTGTATAAGACTTTCAGGATGTATTTCAGGATATTAAAAGACTTCCACCAAAAAGAGAAATAGACTTTTGTGTGGAACTGATACCTGGAACATTGTCGATATCTAAGACTCCGTATAGGATGGCACCAACTAAGATGTTGGAACTGAAAAAGCAAGTACAAGAACTTGAAGATTTAGGATTTATTCATGTAAGTAGGTCACCTTCGAGAGCACCAGTTATATTTGTAAAGAAGAAGGAAGGGACACATTAACTCTGTATGGACTACAGGGAGTTAAACAAGGTTACAATCAAGAATAGATATCCACTACCTCAGATAGAAGACCTATTCGACCAGTTACAGGGATCAAGGATTTTCTCTAAGATTGATCTACGTTCGGGATATCACCAGTTATTAGTTCGACCAGAGGATGTATCGAAGACTACGTTCAGGACGAGATACAGGTATTATAAGTTTTTAGTTATGCCTTTCGGGTTAACGAATGCACCAGCAGTATTCATGGACTTAATGAATAGAGTATTCAGACCATATCTAGATACAGGTATTATAAGTTTTTACGTTCTTCTTCTTCTCTCTGGTCTCTTCTCTTTCTCTTCTTCTGCTCCTTCATCTCTCTTCTTCTAGCTTGAGAGTATGTGTGTGTTTTGTGTATGTATGTATATATATGATCGGGTATGTGTGTATATATATAAATGTGTATATATGAACTATATATATCTCCCTCTTTAACTCTCTCCCAAAGTTCAACAACCCAAGTGTGTGTGTATGTATAATATATATATAGGCAAAGGATGGAGTAGGTGGCAGCTCTGCGTATACTAATAATGACAAGTTCAATCGATCGAAGTGAGTTCGATCGATTGAGAATAGGTCGGTTAGGGTTTGATCGGTTGAAACGTGTTCAATCATTTAGGAAAAGGATCCACGTCATAATTCAGGTCGACAAAGGTTCGATCACTTGAAGTGGGCTCAATCGATCGAAGTATGAAACTTTCGATCGCTTGAAGCTTGCTCGATCGATTGAAACTGAAATTACAGGAAATGTAAGACAAGCACACTGAATCTTATTTATATCAAAAAGGGTATTACATTGTATTTGAGCCAACCCACTCAACAAGCCCATGTGGATATGTTCAATAAAAGGTTGACTCGTTTAATAAGTCAAGCTTAAGCATAGATTTTATGCTTGTTTAAAAAATGATCCAACTCAGTAGCCCGTGATCACGTTTGAATAAGGCTCGTGAAAAAACTTGTGAATATGCTAGATTAAAAACTTGTACACTGATATATATATATATATATTATAAAACTATGTAGTTTCTGATGGCTCGTGAAAAAGTTCATGAGTAGCATGAGTAGAAAGCTTGTGAATATAGTCTTAAAGTATATATATATATATATTATAACACCATGTAATGTCAGAGGGCTCATGAAAAACCTCATGATCAAGCTTGAATTTCAAGCGCCTTTAATCAACAAGTGAAGTTCAATGACAAATAATGAATATTGCATATTCATGTGCCAATATAATAAGATATAGTGCTCATTTAATCCCCACATCCCTAGTTTTACATGCATTTTGGAATTAATATAATTTAATGATGATGTCACTCAAATGTGTGTAATTTTGTGTTTTTACATGTTTTATTGCTTAACTAAAAAATGAAGTGAAATGATGCAATAAAGGCTTCTAGGAAAGAAGTAGCAACCACACTGGATTATTTCTCATATATTGAGTTAGTCAAAATGTGAATCGTGAAATTTCATTCAACTTCTTCCAAAAAAAAAAAAAAAAGAACTGACAAGGGGAAAGAAAAAAACAAAGCTTGACAATGATAGTATAAGTATAAGTAAATAAATTGATTCTCTCTCTCTCTCTTTCTCTCTCTCTCTCTCTCTCTCTCTCTCTCTCTCTCTCTCTCTCTCTCTCTCTTCAGAGTTAGTCAAGGGGTATCAGAAGAAGAAGTAAAGTTAGGACGAAGCAAAGAAAATTGGCCAACCTTCACTTTCTTCTGTTCAAATGACGATCTTAGTGACGAATTTGCATCAAAGTTTCATCTATAAATTGGAGACAGAAGAGAGGCACAAGAACACAGAACACAACAGAAAGCTTAATGCACACTACCAAATAGAGAGAATAGTTTATGGAGGTTACCATGTGAGCACTTCATAGTGTCCCTAGGAGTAGGAAACATAAATTTTTCTTTGCTTTTTCTAGTTCTTGAAATTTTTATGTAGTTGATGATTTCATGTTCAAAAATATGTAACAAAACTTTGTGTATTGTATTTCTCAAATTAGTTCTTAAATATTTGTTTTCTTGTAGGGCCTTTGCTAATTTGTAGTAGTAAAATATTCTTATTAAAATTTGGATTTAATATTTTTAGCACAATTAGTAGTTATAGATGTCCCCTAAAATAGTTTGAAATCCCAAATTTCTGATTTTTATAACAAAATTTTCATTCACTAGTAGATAAAATTTGCAAGTAAATGCTAGATTTCTTTGCTACATAGTATCACCTACTAAAGCCCCAAGCGCACCATATCCATATCCCACTCCCAAATTATATTAGGATTTGGTTTGGCTTTGCTTGTTTTCTTGGAGTTCAACCACTGTGACCCACAAGAATTCAAAGTCAAAGTTTTAGTATTTTATTTTTGGTTCAGTATTTCAATTGATTTATATTTTATTAGCTTAGTTGTACTAAACTTTGTTATTTTTGCAGATTCCAAGAATTCAATCCCAACTCATGTTAAGTGGAGAAAAAAATATATTAATACTAGTTTTTACTTTCACCTTGGTTTTATAACCTTTAATTTAATTGGACGGTGATTGTGTACATCTATTTAATTTATCTTTAAATTTTATTTAGAGGACAGTTTCAATTCTAAAATGGTAGGCTAAAACTTTAATTGAGGATATGCAGTAAAAACATAGAAACTATAGCTTTTGTGCACTAATCTTAAATGGACATATTTATCTAGATGGGTTGTTTTTCCAATCATGGCCAAAAAAATATCTATTGTTTATGACCATTTAACATGTTTATAGACTATGGCTATGTTGGATTTTAAAAGATTGCGTATTTGAAATAAGAATTTAATTATGTGAATTGTCACACTATGCCTTTTGTCATAAAAAAAACCTAACATACACACAATTTTTTTAACAAAGTTTACATTTCAAGTATGTGTACAAATATATTTCTATCCATTAATGGACAAACAATTTTGTAGTGACAGAGTGGTGGGGACTGGACGCCGAATAACCCATATCCACGGCGGGTCACGGTTCGAACCTGGCTACTGCCCAATTGCATCTTTATTTTTCTTGAAACCAAACTATGTTGTTTCATATCAAACCTAACACACTGGATATGACTTCAACTAGTATAAGTTTATTTTCAAATAAAGAATCACTTTGTTTAAAAATGCCGAATCCTTTGCAAAAGCACAAAAGTTGTGTGATCTAGTATTGATTTGCATATTCCCAATTCCTTTAAATTATTTCTCCCAAGTTAATTAATATTCCCAGCTTTTAAATAACTTAGATTAAATAGTTGTATTATTTCTATCTTTCGCTATAACAAAATCCAAAAGGTTCATTTCATGTAAATCTAATTTTATTTCTTTTTCTTCATTTTCTTACTAATATCTTAGTTAATTTATTTTTGTGCTATTAAAATCTTTACCGTAAATTGTATTTACAAAAAATAGCTTTTAATTAGTTTTACTCCAAAAATATAAAAACTAGTAGTTTAGGAAAAGCCCCAAAAATCCATCATCTTTTATTTTCTTTTTAGGGATAAAATAGTAATTGCCTATCTTTATAAATTCAATTTTCCATTCCCTGTGGATTCGACCTGGTTGTCATGTTTCAGAATTCTATATAGGGCATTTGGGTAATTTTGCCTTTGCTATTGTGGACTCTTATTTAATTGACTGTATATTTAATTTCAGAGCATGACTGAATTATTTTATTTGGCCTTTCATATGCTTAGAAATTTACTTATGTGCTTGTGGACGTGTTTATTTCATTTTTTGGGGTTACAGTGTTGGGTCAGACTGTCCGTGGGAACACCAAACATTTCATTTTTTGGAACAAACTAGAGAGTGGGCCCCACCCCACTCCCTATAGTAGGCCAACTCTCCCACTCCCCCCATTATTCACGTTTTATTCTCTCCCTCTCATTCTCTTCTTCTCCTTCAAGCTCAAAGAGCCAAAAACCTTCAAAGATCTTCATCCCTCTTCCATATCTAACTTCAAGATTTCAAGGGATTGTCAAGAACTTCATTATCTAGCATCTCTAATCATCCTAGAGCTTGGAATCATCATTTGGTAAGCATTCTAGAAAACCCCCAAATTCTAGGGTTTCACTAGATTTCAAAATTTTGGATTTTTATTGAACTTCTCTTCTCTTTTATAGCTTCCTTGCAGTGTTTAGAATATCTCCTAACATTCCTAACCATTTTCCTTTGGAGATTCTTAGTGTGGTAAGTTTTTAAATCTCTAACAAATCTAGGGTTTACTAGCTTTATGTTTTCTATCCTAACCTTGGGTTGTTATTGCTTAGTGTAGTCTTCTTGAAGCATTCTTCAAGATTTGGCAAGCTTTGGAACTACTTGGGTTTTCCTTTTCTAGCTCTCTTGAATATTTTCTTGTTTGGATTTCAAAGCTTTGAGGTAGATTTACATTGTTTCATTTTCATATGTTATGCTTGTCTAAAATGCTTTGAGTTCACTTATATTCTAGAAGAGAACTTAGACACATGTATTAGGACTTTTTTTCAAAGTTGTAATGTTAGGGTTATCTTGCTTAAATGTGATTTATATGTCTTGGTTGTACAAGTTGTGATTTTGGGGTTTTAAATGTAATTAGAAGGATGTTAGGATAATAATTTAGACACATGCATTAGGTTTTCCCCAAAGTTGTAAGTTTTAGGGTTGTATTCCTAATTATGAATTTCATGCTTTGGTTGTACTAAATTTGATTATGTGATACTAGATGTGCCTAGGATGCTCCCTTTATGTGAAAAAGCATGCTAGGAAGTTAGTTTAGAAATTCTCGTTAGGAATGTCAAATTATGAAATTTAACTACATCCCTTGAGACCCTTGATATCATGTCTAATGGACTAGAATTATTGCTTAATTTATTGTAGTGGATCATTCTTAATGTCGTTGTTAACATCATATACATTGAGGCCTAATCAGCAAACATTCCATTTATCACGACATAAACATTTTGTTTTGAAAAGAGAAAAACCCTATGCGAGGGAATTTTATTTAAGAAATCCGGACATGGATTGTTATATGAGACAGGGAGAATAACCCTTAGAAACATTCAAACCCCAACTATATTCGGTTAGCTCCCGGAAGTTGGTATGCTACACTCCATGCGTGGGTGGCTCATGGTCCAGTAATGAAATAGGTGTGTATATATCACGCATAGCCGTGAGGCTCTAATCATTTCATTGTAGCTGTGGTGGCGATCCATAGCAACTCATTTCATTTCAGTCATGGATAGCATATAGCCTTGCTACATTGATTTCTACGAGCCGTCGTTCTTATAAAACGACAAAACATTTTTTTAGGTGAGCTTGATAAGGGCAAAGGGCATATGTGACCCGACGCGTAGACGTTGATACTTTTGTTCTATTTTGAAAACTCGTTCTTAGCTATGTAAATGGATAGTTCTTATGTGAACTTTAGTCTTTTGGGAAGCTTGTAATAGTTTAGTACGCTAAAAGAAAATTGTTGTATTACTTTTGTTACAAAACTGCTTGAACCTAAACTCCCATATTTTGTTCTAGGGGGGAGTCTTGTTGTAATCTTGATGGAAAAATGTTAGTCCTTGCTTTTCATACTGTAATTATGTTTCCGAGATCGTCGCATCTCTTTTAAAGTTTTATACATGTGTGTTGATATGAATCCTTGCCGGGTTCGATTATATTTAGTTTTGTCCTTGTCGGACGTATTGCATTTAAACTAAATCCTTGTCGGATTCGTTCATTTTTCTTTCAAAGAAAATGTTTTAAAAATCTCTCTCTCTCCCAATCTCTCCCTCCCCCATTCTTCCTCTCTTTATCTCTTTCACTTCTCGTTTTTAATAAATTTCAAGTGCATGAAGTTTCGTTCAGTTTAGACTCGTGTTATATGTTGTTTAGGACTTGTTTAGTCATGTATTGATGTTTGAACTTGAGGATTTAGCATAATTGGGAACACTTCAAAATGTTGTCAAATTGCTATAAAAAATAATAATAATAATAATAATAAACTGCTATTGTTATTTCAGTTTTCTGCCCAAATGGTGCGGAATTGAATAAAATGCTATTTGACAAAAGTTGTGCAGAATCGCATTTTACATGGACCCTAAACAAACAGAATGTGAAAATTTCAAAGACACAACTACTTACGGATGTTTTAAAATTCAGTAACTATTCAAAAATGATCTTTTATCAAATTTATTGTATTTTTTTTCTTTCTCTCCGTGAACTAGTGCTTGTTCGGTTAGTCTTTTAATTTTTCAAATGCTTTTATCTTCGTTTGACTCGTTTACATATAAGTCCATTTAGGATTTGTGTTAATAAGTCATCTTGTAAGAATTCCCGTCGAATTCCAAAGTCGCTTCCGCATTTGTGATTGAGTTTTAATTCTTTTCTCTCTATCTTTTCTCTTTCCTCGCGCTTCAATTTTCGGGGCGGGACACTGGTCTTACCAGAACTTTATTATTTGTACGATCACCTACACTTGGGTGTTGATAAGAAAACACGTCAGTAGGACGTCGTCAAGTTTTTAGCGTCGTTGCTAGGGAACAGTTAAAAAATTAAAAAAAAAAATAAATAAAGTTAGGTCTAAAACTATTTCTCCCACTATATACATATATACCTATTCTATCTTATAAATAATCTAGTTTTCTTTTTAAGAAAAAAAAAATAATAGTACATAAAAAAAAAAAAAAAAAAAAAAGCTATAGATAAGTTTTCTTTGATAAAGATGTATAAATATATTCATAAATGTGTACGTATCCATCCTCTAAAAAAAACACATATTTATACATGTATAAACCTATCATCTATAAAAATATATATATATATATAGTGAGGATCAGTTGAGGGTGTTAAGGGGCGGACCACTTTTAGCGACGAAAATGTCGCTTTTAGCGACGAAATTTTTCGTTGCTAAAAATCATTGTTATAGCGACGAAAAATTTCGTCGCTAAAAGTGGTCCATCCCAAAGTCCGTCTTTTGACACCCGCTTAAGATCCGGACTGTATATATATAATAAATGAAAAAGAGATTTTTTTTACTTAGTTATAAATAATATCTTTATCACTTAGTTTTTCTTTTACTTCATATGTCCTTAGATACTACTGAGGCTTTATATCAGATACCACATAATTCTAATATTTCTAGTGATTCATCTAGTAAACAATTTCCTAAAATAATGGCTAAAATTGAAGGCATAGAAGGAATAGATGATAATGCTCATAGTGAACATGGAGAAAATATACCACAATTTGTTTTGCCAGAATGTGAACAATGCTCTTTACGAGATTTATTTACCCGGAATGAAACATCACTCCTCCTTGCATCACACTACCTAGACATACAGGAAATTTTAACTTTAGATAAGGCATAATTCCATTCTTACCAACTTTCCATGGAATGGGGTCAAAACGTGCTTATCTTCATATTCGTGAATTTGAAAAAGTTTGTAGTACGTTCTCTGATTAAAGTTGTCCTATTGAAATAATCCATCTTAAACTTTTTCCTTTTTCTTTAAAAGATAAAGCTAAAATTTGGCTTTAATCTCTCTGTCCTGGATCTATAACTTGATGGCATGATATGAATGAAGTCTTTTTTAAAAAAAATTATCCTAAAAATTTAACTAATAGCATGATGCGTCAAATTAAACTTTTTACTAAAAAAAAAAGGAACTATTCCCTGAAGTTTGGGAATGTTTTAAAGATCTCCTACTTGCTTGTCCACATCATAGATTTGAAAAATGACATCTAATTAATTTCTTTTATGAAGGATTAGAACCAAAATCAAAGAAATTAGTTGAAATAATGTGTCAAGGAGAATTTTTTAGGAAAACTGCCGATGAAGTTGAATCATACTTTGATTGCCTTGGAGAAAATGCTTTTCAATGGGAAACAGAAAAATTGGTAGGACAGAAAAAGCTAAAAATTTATACCAATTACAATCAGAAGATGAATTAACACTGAAATATGAAGAATTAGCACGTAAAGTGGAAGCTATAACAGTAGAAAAAAATAATCCACCTAAGAAGAAAAGAGACCTTTGTGATAACTATCATACGTTAGGACATCCTACGAATGAATGTCCTAACAGTTCAAATTGTCAAGAAATTGCTCTAGCAGAGATAAATGCTGTGAATAATTATAGGGGTCCCCAAACTCCTATGGTAATTCATACCAGTCTAACTGGAGGAATCCTCCAAATCTTATGTATACCACAGAAGGTATTTTACAATTTTAACCTCAACAGTATCTTCCTCAAAATAATCAGTCGTATTTACCTCCTCCACCTCAATTTCAACAAACACAAAATACATATCCTAATACACAGCAAAATCCTAATGTTTATGTGCCTCCGCACAAGAAAGTACAAGAGGAACCTTTACAGTCTATGATGCAACAATTAATACAAATCATGGGAAAACTACAAACTTCTGTGGATATGATTAATAATCAACACAATTCTAAAAGAAAAGATATTTTCCTGCCCAACCACAACCTAATCCAAGGGTACAACCACAAGGTGATCCCTCAACTTCTGGTAATAGTCAACATAAACAAGTAAAAACTGTAACTGTACTAAGAAGTGTTAAGGCTGTTGGACAAAAAATTTCACCTTCTTTAGAAGAAATTGAGACTACAAATAAGGATGATAATATACTAGAAATTGAGGAAGAAATAGATGAAGATAAAATTGGTAATGAAGTTGAAATTGAAACCTTTGAAAAATAACAAATTTTTCAAGAAAATAAAACATCTGATTTACCAGTGGAAAATGAAACAGAGGAAACTCATGAATTTTCTCCTCAAATTCCTTATCCACAACGTTTAAGAAACACCAAAATACTAAGAATCAAAAATATTTAGAATTATCTAAACAAGTTCATATTAATATTCCTCTCGTAGATGCGATTAATCATGTACCTATTTAGGCAAAAATTTTAAAAGATTTATGTACTATCAAACGTAAGCAAAATGTAAGAAAGGATGCATATTCTGCTGACTTCAGTGAAGAAGTTAATTCCATCGTACAACATAATTTACCAACAAAATTTAAAGACCCAGGTACACCAACAATAGCATGTGATATGTGTAAAAATATCAGGTCAAAGCCAAACTACGCCACCCCAGCAAGGAGATGCCAACCATCCCAGGTCATCCAGCCAAGACCGCCTGGTCCGAGCCCATAGCCCGGGCTTACGGTATGGGCTTATTCCACAGTATGCGCAGCCCGGGTGCGTAACATTACTTGCCCCACAAGTTTCCAGGCAGTTTCCTATCTCAGCTAGAAGACTAATGGAAAGTGCAAGTTGTTTCCTAATTTGCTTAGGAAACCCCCATGATTGGTGTTAATGAATTGTAATTAGATTAGGTTTCCTAATCAGTTTACTTACCTTGTACGAGTGGTCTCTTGCACCTGTAAGAGAAACCACTCAACCCCATCATAGGAGATTGCATTCTCATTACACAGAATTGTAACTTTATATTGCATGTGTACTCTGCCCTGCCAGTCTCTGGTAGCTCCAAGCCTGTAGGTTCACCAAAGACTCCCGATGATGTTCACATCATAGTTCAAGTGCTCTGACACACTAGGTGGACATAGGTTCCTTCGTTAACAGGGTCGAACCATATACAAATTCCTTTTGTCTACCTCTTACTTTCTCTAACCAAATTTTATCATCATCAGTTTGGCGCCGTCTGTGGGAATCGACAGATTTCTCGAAGAACAAACCTCTTGACTGATCAATATGCCACCAAAGAAGGTTAAAAGATTGCTGCCCCAACCGGTCAAGCAGACTCACAAGTCAGGCGGACTCACATGCTGGGTAACCGGTAACCTCCATGACCTCTGAGCAAATCACCGCGGCTCTTGCACAACTCCTGGAGGGCAAACGGTAAACTCAATAGTAGATCGAAGCCCTGCTGGCCCAACAGGACAAACTCCCTCAAGTTGAGGATCAACTCGGGAATGATGCACATGATCACAGGCCGATCCGGACTCGACGGCGTGCCCATACCACACGGTATCCCCTCGGCACTAGAGCGGTCTAGGAATGATAAGCATAGCCGTGCCCCCGAGCGAACACGGCAATGAGCCCGGGCCAATCCTAACTGGGCGGTTGACGCCAAAGAGATAATCAATAGCAGACGCGCTGCCAGGGGGAAAGGGCGAGAGCAAGCGGTCCAGGAATTGGCTAGGAATGCCCAGCCAAGAGTCGTGGAGATCTTAGGCATACGATTACCCAGAGTCGAAGCCGTGCCCTATCCCTAAGGACAACGCACTTTGAAGAAAAGGCTTCGTCATCTGACCCGACCTACCGTATAGATACAGTGCAGGAGGCCAGAAAAGGAGGACGTCAAAGCCCAAATCAACAACCTGCAATAATAGATTGAGAAGTTGAGTCGTAGGGCGGGGCGTGACTACACCAACTCTAAAACCAAGTCACCCTTTACTGTTCGAATCACAGGATTCCCCGTTCCTCCCAAATTCAAGCAATCGCATCTCGATTCTTATGATGGTCAGGGAGCCCGGTTGATCATGTCCAGACGTCTAAGGCCCTGATGACGTTGGTCACCAATGCTGATGAACTGCTCTACCTAGCCTTTCCCAGCACCCTCAAAGGCCCAGCCGCATAGTGGTTCCATGCATAAAAACCCTAAACGGTCGACGATTTCAAGGCACTCAGCATGCTCTTCCTGTAGCCAGTTCGTGGGGATGCTCGACCGATCACAGCCAGATACCCAATTGCTGGTCGTCAAGCAGCACAAGGGATAATCCCTGAAAGATTCTATCGACCATTTTAATAAGCAAAAACTTCAAATCTACAACCTAAATGAAACGGTCGCTATCATAGCCTTCTGCTCGGGGGTTTAGGACACCAAGGTTGCCACATCGTTCCACCATGATCGTCCGGCCAACTTGGTTGAACTCTCAGAGAGGGTTGGGAAATACATCGACACAGAGGAGTTCCTAAAGTCTAAACGTGCTAGCTTCACGGGTGATGAGTCCCCAAAATCCAAATAGAAATGTGATGGTTCTAAGAAGGGCTCGGGAAAGAAGTCGAAGCAGGATCAGTAGAGGGGCGGTGGCGATCAGGCCCCGATCGCCTTCACACCTCCTTTTTGGCATATCTAGCAAGTCATGGTTGTCTCTGAGGCTCAGCGTTTACTCAAATAACCGAAAAAGCTAAAGAGCCCACCCGAGAAGAAAAACCGGGACAAGTACTGCCAGTACCACAAAGATCACGGTCACGACACAGAGGACTGCCTTAAGTTAAAGATTATCATTGAGAAGCTGATCCAGCAGGGTCAACTCACTGAGTTTGTCAACACGGATAGACGACCTCGGCCAAACACCTAAGCTCCCAAGCAACCGCAACCCCTCGGACATATCAACGTGATCTCCGGAGGAACATCGGGCAGAGGGGACTCGTAGTCGGCTAGGAAGAGGCATGCTCGGGCATCCTGGGTGGATGTCCTGCATGTCCAACTAGCCAGCTCCCCACCGACCAATGTGCTGACATTCTTATCCGATGATGCAAAGGACCTGCATTACCCCCACAACGATCTGCTGGTGGTGACACTTTCCATAGCAAATTATGTGGTCAAAAGGGTGTTAGTGGACACGGGCAGCTCCTCTAATATTTTGTTCGCATCAGCCTTTGATCAGTTTAGGATATCAAGGGATCAACTCCAACCAGTGGCCACACCCTTGGTAGGATTCAATGGATCTAGCACACAACTGCTCATCATGATCAAGCTCCCAGTTCTTATGGGGGCCTACCCTCAACAGGTCTCCATTCTCGCGAACCTTATTGTAGTGGAAGCACCATCCACCTACAATGTCATTTTGGGAAGGCCGACACTTAACAAAGCCAAGGCAGTTGTGTCAACCTATAGCCTGATGATCAAGTTCCCAACCCTCTAGGGTTCGGGAAGCCTGCGTAGGGATCAAGCAACTGCTCGGAGCTTTTACATTAGCTCCCTACGTAGAGAGGCAGTCATAGAAAAGTTGATCTAATTCCTGTTCATCAGTATTGGCACTCTCTTGGAACTAGTCTCAGAGAAAAGTTGATCTAATTCCTGAAAGAGAGGCAGGACATCTTCGCCTGGTGTCATGAAGACATGCCTGGGATCACCCCCTTGGTCATGTCCCAACGTCTCAACATCGACCCGAACTCTTGACCGGTCAGGCAGAAGAGAAGAGGCATGGCTCCCAAAAGGCAGGAAGCAGTACGCGAGGAAATCAGGAAACTTCTCAAAGCGAATTCCATTAGAGAAGTACAGTATCCCGACTGGTTAGCCAATTAGGTGATGATCAAAAAGAGCAACGGGAAGTGGAGGATGTGCATAGACTTCACTGACCTGAGCAAAGCTTGTCCCAAGGACTGCTATCCACTGCATAGGATAGACCTCCTTGTGGACTCCATGGCCAGTCACTCATTCCTCTCCTTCATGGATGCCTACCCGGGATACAATTATATCAGCATGTATCTCGGGGATGAAGAGAAGACTTTCTTCGTCACCGACCAGGGGACATATTGTTACAAGGTGATGCCCTTCGGTCTTAAAAATGCAGGGCAACTTATCAACGATTGGTCAATTACATGTTCAGAGATTTGATCAGGAAATCGATGGAGGTGTACGTCGACGACCTCTTGGTCAAACACCAAGATGAGTCCGACCATCTTGAGCACTTAGCCAGGGCCTTCAGCATCATAAAAAAATACCAGAAGAGGTTGAAGCCAGCTAAGTGCACATTTGGAGTCTCGTTCGAGAAGTTCCTGGGATATTTAGTTAGCAAGCGGGAAATCGAGGTGAACCCCAAAATAATTCAAGCTATCATCAATATGGGAAGTTCCTGGGATATTTAGTCAGCAGGCCGGGAATCGAGGTGAACCCCAAAATAATTCATGCTATCATCAATATGCAGTCACCCAGGTTAACCAAAAAAGTTCAGAGTCTAGCTGGGCTAGTGGCTGTACTAAATAGATTTGCTTTCCGAGCTACCGGTGCTTGTCATTTTATAAGATCCTCCGCAAAGCGTTTCAATGGTCAGAAGAGTGTGAAGATGTGTTCAAGGATCTCAAGAGGTACCTGACATCACCTCCTCTGCTCTCAATGCCCGTACCAAAGGAGGAGTTGTTCCTATACTTGGCGGTATCACCCTCGGCTAATAAGCTCAGCACTCATTCGAGAAGAGCATGCGATATAGTTCTCGGTTTATTACATGAGTCGGGCGCTCCAGGGCATAGAAGCAGGTACTACCACATCGAGAAGCTCGTCTTCGCCCTTGTCACCTCTACCCAGAGACTCTGCCCATACTTTTAGGCCCATGTCATTATGGTCCTCACAGATCAACCACTGTACCCGATTCTCAATCAGCCTGAAACGTTTGGGAGGCTCATTAAGTGGGCATTAGAGTTAGAGGAATTTGATATGGTCTAAAGACCTCGAACGTCAATCAAAGGATAAGCCGTAGCGGATTTTCTCATAGAGTTCACATATCCAAAAGGTTTGGTCGAGGAGCTCACCCCACCCGAATTACTGCCCGACCTACAACCTGGTATCCCGGCCTGGGTACTTTACATAGACGGGTCCTACAACAAATAGGGCAGTGGGGCAGGGATCATCCTGACCACCCCCTACAGAATCCAGCTAGAGTATGCACTAAGGTTTGAGTCTAGGCCTCCATTAATGAGGCCGAGTATGAAGCATTGTTGGTCGGGATATAATTAGCCAACTCGATGGGTGCACAGCAAATCCAGGGGTATAGTGACTCCTAACTCGTGGTCAATCATGTCAATCTGGAGTATGAAGCTCGGGAAGACAACATGGTAGCCTACCTAGCCCTCGTTTGATCGATCTCAAAGAGGCTTAAGGGGTTCTCCGTTACACAGATCCCGAGGGAAGAGAATACGAGGGCCGACTGGTTAGCTCGCTGTAGACACCCCAATTTTGACCAAACGTCAAATCCAGGGATTGGTTACCTCTCAAAGACCGATGATGATGATATCCGTGACATTCGAGGATTTTCCCAAGAAATTCAAAATCTTCAAGAAAATATTTTAGAAAATAATAAAAATGATAAAGGGAGAGGATTCAGGCATTCGGGAGGGAAACCCGAACGATGAAGAACGTGTGAGAAACCCAGTCTGGAAATCCATTTTTTTTTAAAGAAAAAAAGAGAATTTATAAACAAAAAAAAAACAAAAAAAGAAAGAGAGAAAGAGGGAGTTTCCTTGAAAAAAGGAAGGACAAAATAAATGAAAAGATTTTTTGAAAAAGAGAAAATACAAAAAAGAAGTAGTATATTCAAAAATATACCATGCACATGGTTGATACCATGCACATGGGGGATCTTAATGCAAATATATACATACATAAAATAAAAAATTTTGTTTACACCAACATACTTTTGAAAAATCAAAAAGAGGGACAAAATTCAGTTAGCCCCGGCACGCGGAAAACGCGGCGGCACTCACTGAGTGCCGCGCCGGCACTCATTGTTTGCCGCCCGGCACTCAGCAAGTGCCGCCCGGCACTCAGTGATTGCCGCCGGCACCCAGCGAGTGCCGCTGGCTGTAACAGACTGCATCTTCTCACATGTTCTAGAAGAAAACCTTGCACATGGGTTTCCACCCGAATTTACCCTTCTATCCCTGGAATAAAGGCCTATATAAACAAAACATCCTCTTCTATTTTGAGGACTTGAACTTGAAAATCAAGAGATACATATATACAAGAATCACTTAGATTTTTAGAGAGAGAGAAGAAGAATTTCTTGAAGAGCTTGAAGAATTTGAAGAATCTTGAAGAGAATTTGGGAAATCTTGGAAGATCCTCACAAGAAGTTGAAGAAATACTTGAGGTCCTAGAGGTAACCTCTTAATCCTTGATAGAATTAGGACCATTCAATCACAAGTTCATAGTTCTAGGAACTTTTTCACATTTTCAAAACCTCTCTTCTTATCCCATTTCATCACACACCACCAAGAACTTGTGATTGAATCTCATGACATTTCATCAATTTGGATGTAATTAGCTTTGGGTTTGAGACAAATTCAACTTTAAAGAGTTTGTATCCTTAGTCTTCTAAGTAATCCTTGATTTTCCTTATTTCTATTTCATTAAAAAGGTGCATGAGATCTTCCATATCTCATTGAACCTCTTTGAGTTTGATTATTTAATTTCCTATGATCTTATGATCTATATGGAGATTAGAATGAATCATAGTCTTAATCTATATATAATTAGTGAGATTCAAGTCTTAATCCATGACTTGAACCTCTTCATTAAGAAATCTTGTGGAATCCTTACTATATTCCAATGAGGTTTGAGTAGATTTTAACTTCATTTAGTCTCCAATGACCATCAAATGGTAGGAGTAGTGATTTGAATCCAAACTTTTATCCATGGATTTAAGTTCTTTGTTCTTTGGATCTTGTGAAATCCATGCTCTACTTCATTAAAACCTATGAGCATATATGCCTCATAGTCTCCAATGACCATCAAATGGTGGGAGAAAATGTGTTAGTTCAAGTCTATTCCCATGGCTTGGACTAATCTTTCTCTTAGGTTTTAAGAAGTCTTTCATACTTCATCTAAAACCTACATATGAGTATGTCTCTAACTCCAATGACCATCAAATGGTAGGAGTGATAAGTTGAATTCAAACTTGGGTCCATAGGTTTGAGTTCTTTATTTGAGGATTTTGTGAAGTTCATTTTCAATACTTCATCAAGATCCATAAGTGTAGTATGCCTCATAGTCTTCAATGACCATCAAATGGTAGAAGAAGTAGTTTGGTTTGAGCCCCAACTTCATGTTTTAATAGTTGAGGCCAATCAACAAACTTGAACTAGCAAGACAAAAACAGTGGGTTCATAAACCGTTTTTGATCAAAGATTTTTAGTTTAAGATCTAACCGTTGAAATCAAGTGAAACCAACGGGAAAATATCAGTAACACATTGTTTTACCACTGTGATTTTTGTCTTAGCAAGATTTTGGGATTAGAGAGGTTTGATCATGATTTTTGTGAGCTAATCACAATCTGTCCAGAGTTCTAGAATGCTTTCAGAATAATAAGTCTGTTTTGAAATCAATAAATCAGAACCCTAATAAAGTTTTCGGGGTCTCAAATAATTTGTTATAAGTACCTTAATGTGTTAGGAAGGTACCCTAAAAAGATCTAAGTGTTTCTCATTTTTTTACTATTTTTAGAAAATCATACAAGATCTCTGGACAGAGAGTTGCAGAATCCTGAGTGAGGTCTAGTATTTTAAGTATTCCCGGAGATCTAACCGTTGAAACCTCGATTTCCTTTTTGGGTTAGAAACTAGACTCACAGAGGCATAACATATCCAAAAATCAGTAAGATCCAACCATTGAACGTATTTTATTTCCATTTTTGAACGTCGGGTCTGCTCTCTGTAAATCACAAAAAACTGCTACTGTTTTTGTCTAATCTTATTTATTTCAACTCAAATAGTCTCCTAATGGCTTAGGACTCAAACCATGTTTTGAACAAGGATAATTTAGATTAAACCCAGAGGCTAAGTGATCCAAATTAGTGAATAAATTCATATCTTATTATTGTTCATAATCATTCATTCATATACATTGATGCTTATAGTTAGAAATAGTTCTTGGACAAAGTTAGGCTTAATTGAATTTAATTGAACATGACTTAGGATTGATTACCTTTTGATATTATATCTAGTATGAGGCATGTGTACTAACCTTTGTTTTGTAGCGCTTTGAGGTACAATTTCTCAACCCTTCTCTAGTTTAATTTATTTCATTGATTTTAATTGATTTTTCAACCTCATGTGCGACACCTTAGCTTAGGTTTTGCCTTATGTGTATATATGTGTTAGAGACCTTTCTTAGGTTTATTTTTGCATGCATTGCACGTTTGATATTCGCGGCCGGATCCTGGGTATGTTTTCTAGTTCTCTATTGCATATCATGATGTTTGCTAGTTGAATTATGTGACTTATGAATGATATTTTACCGTTAGCAATTTTGCACCCTTTCAACATGCTTGTGTTATGTATACTTATATATGTATTAATTGAGGGCATGCTTAGATTAATAACTTGATTAAAAAGGATGTTGAGTAGAGGCCTATCGTGAGATATGATGAAAGGGGGTGTTTTAGTCCGCCGGGCTCCTTCCCCTTTCATTCCATAATCCCCGGACCCAGTTTATCTTTGGTTTCGCAAAAGATCAGTTTCCTTTTAAATGGTTTCTTAATTTTTCCTTTTAAAAAAAATTAAGTGGCGACTCTTTGAATTTGAAAAATATTTGTTTTAAAAGTGGGTAAAATTTGAAAACCTGCGATATCCACAATCTGGCGACTCCACTGGGGATCGAATCCAGAATCTCTGGTTTCGCAGACCAGAATTTTTGATTTTGGGTTCACTCGAGGATTAGACTTGAAAGCATCCTTTTAATCGAGTTAATTAATTTTTGTATGCCCGTTGCATTGCACTTGCATGTCTCGCCAGTCGATTGCACGGAACTATGACCTTGGAGGCTCGGGGCAACCCGGTCGGTCAAGCCATCATGGGACCGTGTGATCACCCTTGATCTCGTACCATGTGTTGGTATATGAAGCATCCTATCGGGTGTGTGTCAAGGGTCCCTTATTTGACCAAAACCCGGCCTTTGCATGGTAGCTCCCATAGAACCTTTCGATCTTAGGAAATTAATTCTTGATTGGGATTATGTGCTAGGGAGTTTTGTATGCCCGAAAGGGGTTATTTGAGATGATGATGATGCTTGCTTGATAAAAGATGTGTAACCCTTTAATCACCTTTTAGCAATTCCTTCTCATGTCCCACGACATTTGGGAACATGCTGGATCTTGATTATGTGATTACATCTCTTACATCTTGCTAAGCTAAGCATCATTGACCTTGTATGCATCCGAATTCATGAAGAGTATGACAACAATCCGATCATGTGATCCTCCTACCCAAAGAATTTTAAATACGTTTTTGGAAGCAAATAGATTTTTGGTATCTTTGTTCCAAGGCATTCAATCACTCTTTCAAAATTTTTGGAGTTCACTTTTGGATTAAAAATATTTGAAGAAAGAACCTAAAATTCTTGGAACCCAAAATTCTTGAAAGAGTTTGAAAAATTTTACCAACTAAAGGAATGCTTTTTCAAAGCAAAATTCAGACTTAATCACCTTTTTATATATAATCCAAGAAATCTCTGCAATTAAAGAAATCATTTTCAAATAAATTCCGAAAGCAAGGTTTTAACCCAATCATCTTTTTGTTTTCAAAGGGAAGCTTCTTAAGGAATTTTGAAAAGATCCCATCATCTGGGGGAAATACTTGTTAAATGGATTTCAAAAATTCTAATTTTGAAAACCTTGAAGGGGTAAAAAGGATCACAATGAAAGGAGAAATTAGCACACTCAACATGGAGAAGGATTTTATGTGCTTATGTGTTTATGTGTTAGGATTAGAATTTTCTTTTATTTAGCATATAGAATAGGCATACACACACACATGCATTTGCATCCGTATGGCATATGAATCATTCATGAAAGCATATGAATCAATAATAAAAGTAAAAGGTAAACAAATAATGGTGAAAAGGGAGAAAAAGTTGTTAAAATGACTAAAATAAATATGATTGTAGGTAAAACATAGAATCAACTACGAGCATAGCCTGGTACAGAGATTCTACTGCAAGACTAGTGAGAAAAGAGATGGCACAAGAGGCTAATGCAAGGGAGATGGCAGAGTTAAGGACAATGGTGGAACAGCAAGCGGGACAAATGACTAGAATGATGACCATGATAGAAGCACTAGCACGACAGCAGCCAGGCAATGATCCTCCTCACAGGGATGAAGATTGGTTTGATGAAATAGAAGGGATTGAAGCAAGGGAGAAACTAGAAAAAGAAAGGGCTGAAAAAGACAAGTTGATGACTGAGAAAATGGAGAAGTTGGAAAGGGTGGTCCGAAAGGCCCATGGAGTTGACACCTATTTGTTGGAGTTGGAAGGGTTGTATGAGGGGGTTTGTGAGGTATTGCCCGCAGGATTTAAAATGCCTGTATTCGACAAGTTTGATGGAACAGGGAACCCTCGTAGCCACATTAGAATGTGTATAGGGGCATTTCAGCCTAGCGGTCTAAGCACGGTCATGATGGCAGTCTTGTTTCAACAGACGTTGACTGGGGCTGCTTTGTCTTGGTATCTCACTCTGGAACCAGGGAAGACTAGAAATTGGGAAGAAGTGGTAAAAGCATTTGTGGCCCAATACGAATACAATCAAGATCTGGATGTTACTATCAGGGATTTGGAGACTACCCGACAGGGGAACAAAGAATCTTTCGCTGAATTTCTAAGCCGATGGAGAGGAAAGGCTGCTAAGATGATACAAAGGCCGACTGAAAAAGAGCAAATCCGACTGATGAAGAACTTCCAACCCGTCTATCAGGAGAAGATGAGGTTCCAATCCCTCAATACCTTCACCGAGGTGTTCGATATAGGAACCAGAATTGAAGATGCGATACAGGAAGGGGTCATTAAAAAGGAGGAGCCAGTGAACAGGTACAGACGACCGAACTATGGAACAGGAGGAGGACATTCGGGAGGTCACTCAGGGTCTACGGATGTGAACGCACTGAGCGAACCTGAGAAAAAGTTTAATATAACCAGAAATTACCCAAAGAGGGGAGGGGATAAGCCTTTAAGGAGGTTTTCAGAGTTAGGAGTATCTTTGTCCACGGCTCTCGATAGGCTGGTAGCAAAAGGACATCTTCGCCTACTGGAGCCGCGACCCAGACCAAATCCACCACCTCCAAATTTCAAATCTGATTTATATTGCAAATTCCATCAGGACCAGGGGCACTCAACTGACTGGTGTTTAAGACTAAGGCATGAGATTCAAGATTTGATTGACAAGAAAATAATATCTGAACCACCCACCAACCCGCCAAATGTTACCAGAAATCTGCTACCAGAACATCATGCCGTGCCACCACCCAGAATTTACTACTTGGGAAATGAGGAGAGCTCTTTTGACCCATCAGCATTGATCACTAAGTTGGGAAGTCCGAGAAAAGCTTATCAGATGTTGGGTCCGCAAATCTGCACTCTAAAAGGGTTGATAGATGAAGGCAAAGGGAAAGAAATAGAAGGGACTGTTGACACAGATTGGTGGGCACCGGAAGCTGACAATTCACTTTGGTACAAAGGGGACGGTATTCAGGATCCTAATAAAGTTAAGGAGGACCTTTGGTATGAAAGTGAGGAGGAAGGTTTGAAAATTGTTGAAGCACAAGATAGACTTTGGGTTAAAGAAGGTATTAGTCACCTCACACGATTCGAGAGGCATTTTAAACCACACGAACTTGAGGAGGATCACCCGGAACAAGAAATGAATAAAGGAAAAGGGAAACTGAATGAGGAAGAAGAGGAGGACAGAGTCTTAAGACAGATGAAGAAGACACAGGCCAATATCACTATTTGGGGGTTACTAATCGCTTCCAAGCGTCATAGGCAAGCAGTCCTTGACGCTCTCAATCAGTCGGATGTTTCCATCGATGTTACTCCGGAAGATCTCATCGGCATGATCGGCAGAAGCCCAACCCTGGCTATATCATTCTCTGAAGCTGACTTACCTCCTGGGGGACCTGTTTTCAATAAGCCGTTGCACATCACCGTTGAGTGCCTAGGAAATTCTCTACCTGCTTGCCTCGTCGACAACGGGTCTGCATTAAATGTATGCCCTTTTCGAACAGCTAAAAGGATGGGGCTCGATGAATCTACATTTATACCATCGGAACAAAAGGTGAGGGCTTATGATAACACTCTACGGGCAGTAATGGGGATCATCTTCCTGAATCTCTCTGTCGGGACTGGTGAAAGGGAAACAGAATTCCAAATCATTGACATTCCTGCATCATTTAACCTGCTTTTGGGAAGGCCGTGGCTTGATAGTTTGGGTGCCATTCCATCAACCATCCATCAGAAAGTTAAGTACATTTGGAAAAACAAGGTATGTGATCTTCTGGGGGATAGCTGGATAAATGTGTCTGGGGCCTCATCAAGTGCTCCGATTTTAGAAGTACAGATACAAGAAGGTGAAGCAAGTTTGGGTGGGTTTGAGTTCATTAACGTCATAGAAGAGGGGAAGCCGAAGGAATTTTTACCACTGTATTTTGATCAATACGCCAGTCCATTGGTGGCCGGGATCATGAGAAAAATGGGGTTCTTCCCAGGGATGGGTTTAGGTAAGAAACACCAAGGACTGTCAGAATTCCCAAGTATCGTCACACAAACCCACACCCATGGGCTAGGATACTCGCCAACCAAGGAAGAGTTGAAGAAGAAGAAGAAAGCAACGGATGCACCGATGGAACCATACCTGAAAACTCTTAATGGGTACTTCGTCAAGCAGGGAGAAGATTTTCCGTTTTGTGGTTTTCCAGAGCCGTGGATGGATGAAGCAGAGAAGCGTATGAAGCCAGGATTCGAGATTTTTTTTGCGCATGACTTTTCTGAGTATGAGGACCCTTATCTTCAGCAGCCTGAAAAATCTGCCGTTACTCAGGACTGGGTCTGTACTATGGATGGCTCGGCAATGAAGAACCTGCTAGAAGGAGGATACAAGAAGATCGAAAAAGGGAGCTCTGCAGAGATCAAAGATGAAGGTGAGAAGAGTCGGGATAAAGAAGACAGTAATGAGAATAAAGAAAGGGAGAAACCAGAGTACAAAGGGAAGCCGGAAGAAGTGGAAATAGAAGAGATTACTCAGGAAGAAGAACGGGAAGATCATTTCATAGCTGATATGGGAGGGGAAAGCAAGAAAGAGTGGGTCTTTGAGTCTAGTGATAGGTACCCCCCTCACCCAGAGTCTGTATTGGCCCAAATGAGGCGTCTTTCCATTTCTATGTCTGTTGTAATTGCTCCCAAGAAAGTTAATGAGAAGGTGACTAATTCTGCTTACTTGACTACGCATAATAATAACTGTGATGCATGTAATGAAAATGATGAAATACCTCATGAATTGCAAAAACTAATTGAAAAAGAAAATGAACCTGCATGCAAAATCATGGAAAGCACTTTAACCATTAATTTGGGGAATGAAGATAATCCACAAAATGTTTCTATTGGCTCCACACTTAATAATGAGGAAAGCGAAGAATTAATCAATCTATTAAAAGAATTCAAGGATGTCTTTGCATGGTCCTATGATGATATGCCAGGAATTGATCCAGAAATTGTCCAACACCATATTCCCCTTTTTCTAAATTCGAAACCCGTGAAACAAAAATTGAGGCGAATGAGGCCTGAATGGGCGCTTAAAGTGAAAGAGGAGGTTGAAAAGCAACTGAAGGCTGGATTCTTGATTGTAACCGAGTATCCTGATTGGGTTGCCAATATTGTACCGGTTCCTAAAAAGGATGGTCGTGTTAGGGTTTGTGTAGATTTCCGAGATTTGAACAAAGCTAGCCCTAAGGATGATTTCCCTTTACCCCACATCGACGTATTAGTAGATAATACCGCAGGGCATGAACTTCTATCTTTCATGGATGGGTTTTCAGGGTATAACCAGATCTTGATGGCACCAGAGGATAGAGAGAAAACAACTTTTATCACACCTTGGGGGACTTACTGTTATAGAGTTATGCCGTTTGGGCTTAAGAATGCAGGTGCAACTTACCAGAGAGCTGCTACCACATTATTACATGACATGATTCATAAAGAAGTAGAAGTATATGTGGATGACATGATAGTAAAATCCAAAGAAAGGGGAGGGCATCTGGAGGCATTAAGAAAGTTTTTTGGAAGGCTGAGAAAGTTCAGGATGAGGCTAAATCCGCAAAAATGCACCTTTGGGGTCACCACTGGGAAACTACTAGGGTTTCTGATCACCCAGAGAGGAATTGAGGTAGATCCCATCAAAATCCAAGCTATAGCCAAAATGCTGCCACCTAGGAATGAAAAAGAGTTGAGAGGATTCTTAGGAAGAATACAGTTCATCAGCCGCTTCATATCCAAACTCACCATGACCTGTGACCCGTTGTTCAAATTATTGAGAAAGGGGGAAAAGTTCGAATGGGATAACCAGTGCCAAAAAGCCTTTGAAAAGATCAAAACCTACCTTCAAAACCCACCTGTCCTATCACCTCCTAAGCCCGGGAAACCTCTATTGCTATACCTATCCATAACCGAGAACTCAATGGGGTGTATGTTGGCCCAAGAAGAAGAAGAGGGGCGTGTGGAAAAAGCCATATACTACTTGAGTAAGAGGATGACTGGGTATGAGTTGAACTATTCACCGTTGGAGAGAGCTTGTTGGGCCCTAGTTTGGTGTACCCGTCGCCTTAGGCATTACATGCTAGCCTTTCCTATCACCCTGATATCCCGAATGGACCCACTCAAATACCTCTTTGAAAAACCTGCCCTGACCAGTAGAATATCCCGTTGGACCATGATGCTAGCTGAATTTGATATTAGATATGTCACTTCCAAATCTATCAAGGGGAGAGCTGTCGCCGAGTATTTAGCCGACCTCGCCATAGAATCCGAAGAAAGGGGAGAATTTAAGTTTCCAGATGAAGAAGTAATGGAAGTAAAAGAGAACCTTTGGAAAATGTACTTCGATGGAGCGACTAATCAAATAGGATACGGGGTAGGGATTATCCTCGTGTCACCGAGCGGGGTCCCCACTCCTTTGGCCATTAAGCTCAAGTATAATTCGACTAATAACACGGCAGAGTATGAAGCCTGTATAATTGGGATGGAAGCAGCCTTGACTTTGGGAGTAGAAAAGATCGATGTTTTCGGAGACTCTAATCTAATAATATCACAAGTGAGGGGTGACTGGAGAATAAAGCATGAGAAGTTGAGACCTTACCATGAATACCTAGAGAGCCTGAAGGTGCAATTCAAAAGAATTTCGTTCTATTACCTTCCCCGTGAGGAGAACCAATTGGCAGATTCCCTAGCAACCTTAGCCTCAATGATCCAAATTCCTGTAGGAGTCTCCATGATTCCTTTGTCTATAGAAGAAAGAACCCGACCTTCGTATGAAATAATCGCCGCCATTGAAGAAGAGGGAGAAGTTGAGATACCATGGTATATAGATGTTTGGAACTTTGTTGAGAAAGGAGAATATCCCGGAGGAGCTTCAGAGAAGGATAAGAGAGCGATTCGTAGATTGTCAGCTCAATTTGTAATCTATGCGGGAAAGTTGTGGAAGAAGTCCTACACCGGTTATAATTTAGAATGTCTATATGGAAGGGAAGCAGGGAAAATGATGGAAGAAGTACATGAAGGAGTCTGTGGGCCCCACATGAGCGGACATATGTTGGCCAAAATGATAATTCGGCAAGGATACTATTGGACGACTTTAGATAAGGATTGCTATGAGTATGTTAAGAGATGCCATAAATGTCAGGTTCATGCAAATTTAATGCATACCCCACCTTCCCAGCTCTATAGCATGACCACTCCTTGGCCATTTTCTGTGTGGGGTATTGATATCATCGGAGAAGTAATTCTGAAAGCTTCAAATGGGCACCGGTACATAATTATGGTAATAGACTATTTTACCAAATGGGTGGAAGCGGCATCATACGCAACTTTGAAAGCAAAAGAAGTGGTGAATTTTATCCAGAAGAATGTAATCTGCAGATACGGGGTGCCAAATGAGCTTATTTCTGACCACGGGAGTCATTTTCAGGGAGAGGTTATTCCATTCCTAGAGAAGTATAGGATCACCCACCACCAATCCTCACCATACAGACCACAAACAAATGGAGCAGTAGAGGCCGCAAACAAAAATGTGAAAGCCATCCTGGGGAAAATGACGGATACATATAGAGATTGGCATGAAAAATTACCTTTCGCTTTGTGGGGATATCGAACTTCCGTGAGAACCTCAACCGGGGCTACACCATACTCATTGGTCTACGGGATGGAGGCTGTTTTACCGGTGGAAGTTGAAATACCATCTCTAAGAGTTCTGGCAGAATGCGAGGTAACTGAACTGGAATGGTTGCAGGGGGAGATATGAAGAATTGATGTTATTCAATGAAAGGAGGTTGGCTGCTGTAAACCATACTCGGGGATATCAGAAAAGGATAGCTCGTGCTTTCAACAAAAAGGTTCGCCCAAGGAAGCTTGCTGAGGGCGACCTGGTCCTCAAATAACTTAAAGCGCCCGTTTATGACCCACGAGGAAAATTCAAACCCAACTGGGTCGGACCATATATCATCAAGACACTCCTCTCCGGGGGAGCTGCCTATCTCATGGACCTAGATGGAGTTGAGTTTAAACAACCAATCAACCTCGATCGCCTCAAAAAATACTTTGCTTGAAACCTTGTCTTTCAAAACCTCCAGAATAGATGAACTACGCTTGACCTGATTCCCGGTAGGGGATACGTAGGCAACCTGCTCGGTTCGGTCACAAAATAAAAGATGTCTGTGTGTTCTTTCTAGCCTTGGCTGAACTACTGCAGACCTGATACCCGTTCGGGGATAAGTAGGCGGGCTCACAAGGCCCTCGGTCCAAAACCCAAACAAATTTAAGAGCCCCAAGTTTTCACCATGTCAAACTAGGGGCAAACTTGCGTTTGCCCTAGAACCGCATCTAAATCCCGAAACCAGGGGCAAACTTCGTTTGCTAGAGCCGATGAACCCAGACAAAGCTTAAACCCATTTCTGGATATACTGGCTATCAAAATGTGCATCATGTGGAAACAAACAAGAATTCATTACATAGAGAGATTAAAACTAAGCAAGACTCGTGAAGGAGTAATAAAAGCCGAAGGAGGCATTGAGGGGAAAACTGTTCATAACCCAGAGAAATTAAAGAAGTGCTAACTTTGATTCTTCATGATCAGGGCATTTTCGGAATAAAAATAATAAAAATAAAATAAAATAAAAATACTAATGCATCACAGAAAATAAACCTAGCCAAAGTTAAGCAGAATTTGTCAAAACTTTTAAAATCTTGCTTCGTTCCTTTTTACTTTGTCTATCTGGAAGCTACCCCCTGACCAGAGACTGAATCTCAAGCAAATACTCTGCGGTCGGGACGACTGAAGCTGGAATCCTCTGAAAGGGAGCTGATACCCTATCATGCCAAGCCTCTGCGAATATCCTCACTGTCGAAGGACGTAGGGCAGAACTTCTCGAGAAATCAGCAGTAATAACATCAGGGACATCTTGGAGCAAGCCGAATTGGCGGGCTACCCGGCTGGGAATGTAAAAGGTGGTAACTCGCAGACCAGTCAACCAAATCCCGGGGCGCCCAGGAAGACGTACTGCGACAGAGCAATAAGACCAGTGAGGGCATATCCAACAGATGTCCTCGTAACTCAAGCCTCGAAACCAAGCAAGCCAGCTGGTAACTGTGCGGGAGGGGTAATGGACGTCCATGCGATCATAAGGGAGCAGTCTCCCGAGGGAAAGGTGAGCAAAGAAGCCCAAGCGCTCGATGAGCCAAATCTGTAAAACGTGGGGTGACCCCGAAAGCAGCATCGATCCCGCGGTATGTGCATGATCCAGACCTAGAAAAGTCTCCCCCAGAACGAGCATAATAGCACTCCGCATCTGTCGGAGGCCACATACGATCGGAATCAGGATATCAGTGGAAGACTGAAATAAGAAGTGTGAAAGCATCGCCAGAGAAAGGGCGTTCCGCCTGATGACCTGATACCTCCTATCGTCAGGATCGCCAATGGGTGCGTAAGTGGAGGAGAGGCGGTCGAAATCAATATGACGGTCATGAACAAGGGAGCTGGCAGCGCCCCGAGAAATGCCAAGAAGGGCCGATAAATCCTGAATATATCCTGCCTGGATCTGTGGAATAATCAAATCGGCATACGGATCGGTGTGAAGGATGGCGCTAAACTCCTCAAAGAGGGGACAGACCTCCTCGTGACCAAACCGAAAGACGCGAAGAGAAGGGTCCCAGCACATGATAGCTGCTCGAAGCAAGTCCTCATCCAGAGCTGTATGGCGAAAAGCGAAAAGGTCCGTCAGTCTGTGGGATTCAAGGTTGAGTCGATCTATGCCAGAAAGGGAATCCATCCATGGGTACAGGATGTCGGAACTGATAGGGGCCATGAAGAAAGGAGGGGGATATAAAAAGAAAAAGTTTGAACGCAAAGAAGGAAAAATGGCTCTAGAAATCATGAACGAACCTAGGAATGGGTAAATGGCAGCTTATATAGAAAAAGGGGCCGGACCGGCACTCGATGTAAAGCGGCGGCACTCACTGAGTGCCGGCCGGTAATTACTGAATACCGCACGGCATTCACGGAGTGCCGCCCAGCTTCACCGAGTGCCGGCCCAGGTTTAAAAGGCACATGGGTCATTTTGTAACTTCAATCAGCCCAAACCTGCACAGAATTTGAATAAAAATGCTGCCAATCACCATTTTTAAACACCATTGTTTGCACCACTCATTAAAATAAAGCCAAGAAAGGATATTCATAATCTAAATAAGCAAAAAGGAATAAGATTCAAGAACTAATACGGGGAAGCAATCAAGCATGAATATAAACAAATTCAAAATGGGCACGCAGGCCACCATGCATGAGTATTGCTAAGTTCGCCTAAATAAGAGAATTCGAAATTCTTTCGTCCTCACAGGGACATAACATAACATAAAGGAGATAAGCTATCCTCGTCTACGACGAGGATTCCTTCTGGGCGTTTGCTGAGCTGCCTGACCTCTCCCAGCTCCGCCATCGCCTCCATCTCCGCCATCTCCTCCATCTCTCCCATCTCCATTACCTCCTTGGTAGCCGCCGCCTTGGCCACTACCGCCAGCACCTCCCTGATAGCCGCCGCCCTGACTCAATTGGAACTCCTGGAGTTGTCTTCTCAGAGCCGCCATCTCAGTTTCTTGTAAGGAAAAAAAAAACAGGCGAAATAAGTAATGCAAGGAAAAAGAAAAGAGAGAGGAGAAAGGAAAAGAAGAAAGGGAGTATAATACCATAGCTCTAGCCTGAAGATCGGTGTTGGTCCTTGCTCCATCAGCCTGAGAAAGAAAAAAAGAGAAAAGGAAAGAAAAGAGAGAATTAGAATACAATTATTAGAATAAAGGTGATCATTTGGATTCTTTTTGAAGATAAATAAGAAAATCTTTTGAGTTTTATGGCTGTTTGAATTTTTGCAAATAAAATAAGAGAATTTTGTTCCAAACAAAAAGGGATTTACCCTCCATTCACGTCCATGAATCCAGTGTTGGACGGTGTGCGCATATGACAGACCCTCTTCAGAATAATCCCGGGGGACTGTATCATATTGTAGAGGGATAGTCGGGACATTCTGAGTGTAAGGGGTCAGCTGATACATGGTCTCTTGACCCATGTCGACCATGGGAACGCTCCAATTCCACTGTGGAAGGGCTGGGGGTTCAGCGACCCCAGGAACAGGCTGCAAATAAGAGTTTTTTTTTTACTTAAAAGATTGAAAAGGAATGGAAAGCAGAAATGAAAGAAATATACATATGTGAATAATATTTGTTACCCGGACGACATCCATAAGGGGAAAATTATGCATAAGAGAATTCAATCTAAAGGCTGCATAACCATCGGGGCCGTCCAGAAGATTTGCAATGTTCTCCCCGTCTAGAGCAGCCACCAGGTCGTCATGATCCAGGGTCTCTGTGCTCCTCATAGTAGCTGGAGGGACCCACGGCACATAAAAGTTTGGGGCAGCAAGAGACTGCCTAGTCACCCTCTCACCAAGGTACCATTCCCGGCACGCTTCACCCACCATCAGAACCCTCAATCTAGAATAGGCCACCTCCGCCTGAATTGCTTCACCTGCCTCTGGGAGGGCCGCTGCCCACGGGTTCCATATCACAAGAATCTCACGCAAATTAATGAGGAGGTTCCGGTAGCCAACAAAATCATGAGCCCCGACTTTTCGGCCCGTTGCCTCCTTCCTCCACTTCAAGCCCTGAGGCATGATAGCCGCCTCGCTGTCCCGAGTACTGGGAGCTCTCATCCGGAGGTATTCATGCGACCATATCTGCAAGGCAAAATAAAGAGGCAAATTCAGTTTTCAAAATTGGAGGAAATGAATGCAATAAAAATAAAAGGAATAAAGATGAAATGAATGAATAAATGAATAATAAAGTTGAAGCTTTACCTCCCAAGCTCTCCAGTACCCGCCCGTGGAGGGGAAATTTCCCCTAGAAACCTCACTCATATGGTTGTAGAGAGTGGCCAAACCTGCCCCTCCCCAGTTGTATTGGGAGATGCGATCGACGTCTGTGAGAGAAGCCAAATACCCAAGACTGATTGTGTCACCCTTTGTACTCATCAGCGAGCAACCCAGCACATACATGATGAAGGCCCTGGCCATTTGATCGTCAGTAAAGGCCTGATTCTTGAAGGTATCCAGGAACCATTTTGCGAGAACTATGAAATCCCCTGGATGAGCCCCAAGCAAGTCAATAATTTCTTCATGACAGTTCTGAAGATCGTCATAACGAGCAATAGGGAGGCCACCAAATGGGACGCCAGTGATCATGGCGAAGTCTAAGGGAGTCATCATCATCTCCCCGAAAGGCATGTGGAAGGTGTTCGTCGTGTCCCACCACCTTTCCGCCAAGGCTTGAATGTGGGTCCGGTCATTTGTACTCTTCTCCAGAAGCAAAGCAAAGAGCCCAAATCCAGCATTGTTGACCAAGGTTCTCACATCATCAGAGAGCTCCACATACCACCTTCGGCCATGGGCCATGCTCCCATGACCCTTGAGGACAAATTCTGGAGTCTGCAAAAAAAAAAGAGAAAAGAAAATAAGAAAAGGAGGGAATAATAAATGTTTTCTTTTGGGATTCAAGCAATGCAATTTAGTGAATAAGGAAAATAATTCCCGAGTCTAAGCGACTCGCTGATTTGAAAATAATGAAATTCTTTGGAGTCTAGGCGACTCGTTGATTTGAAAAATAATGAAATTCTTTGGAGTCTAGGCGACTCGTTGAT
The DNA here is from genome assembly GCA_033977485.1 of Hydrangea macrophylla. Taxonomy (NCBI): domain Eukaryota; kingdom Viridiplantae; phylum Streptophyta; class Magnoliopsida; order Cornales; family Hydrangeaceae; genus Hydrangea; species Hydrangea macrophylla. Next base: position 7,569,906 of record CM066983.1, on the reverse strand, counting down.
TTGAAAAAATAATGAAATTCTTTGGAGTCTAGGCGACTCGTTGATTTGAAAAATAAGAATAAAATTCTTTGAGAGTCTAAGCGACTCGGCGATTTGAAATAAAAGGGGATCTCTTGTGAAGTCTAAGAACAAAAATGTTTGTGGGTCGTAAGCAATGATTGGATTTTAGGTTCATTCAAAATATTAAGCATACGCAAAATTCATCCAGATTAGCACAACCGCCCATTAGCAATGAATAAATGGAATAATGAAATCAATGTGTCCAACTAAGGGCAATAATAAAAAGAGGGGGGGCACAATACCAAGCATTGAATCCTAATCATGAAAGAGGGGATTGGTAAATAGGTTGAATTTTCAAACATGCATGCATTGATTATCATATACTACATTGGCATAGAAAGGGGGGAAGGGCATTCATGCATGCATTGCTCATCATTCATAGCACTACATTGCATTATCTCATCATAAGCATAAAGAGGAAAGTTTGGGAGTGTACCAATCGATTGAAGGCCCGTGCCGAGAGATGTGCCCCAGGATCGGCAAGTAAAACTGATGAACTGTGGACTGGATTGGGTTTGTATTTCTTCTTAGGAGGGCCATAAGACCCTGAACCACTAGCCATGGGGAGAACTACAAACAAAGAAAATGTTTTTCATATGAGATTTTTGGGGGAGGAAAGTAAAATACCATGGGGATAACTATGATTCCACATATAAAATCAAGCCAAGATGTAATCTTTATGTGAACTTACCTTGATTATGAATGATTCTTGAAGAGAAGATCAAAAGAGAATGGAGTTGTGGAGAGGAAACCCGAAGCAAGAAGAGGAAGAGATTGAAAAGAAAGAAGAAGAGGCCTAGTAGTCTTTTATGAACTGCCAGTCAGGCCGGCACTCGGTGAAAAGGGGGCCGGCATTCACTGAATGCCGCCCGACATTTGGTGATGGCCGGCCGGCACTCCGTGAGTGCCGGTTCCTTTTTGCTGAGTGCCGCCGCGCTGTCAAATGGCTCTTTTACCCCTGATCTTCACTATTTACAAAAGAACCCCCGAATTTTGCTCCCATGTCCTTATAAATTTTCCCTCATTTCAAAAAGACCCCCGAGGTTTGAAAAATGAGTTTTAAAGCCCTCTTGTAAATGGGAATTAGCCCCTGCTTGTTGAAAATTTTGTCAAGGAACACCCGTTTGCAATAAATAGGTTAATCAACTCCGGATTTCTATGAAATTGAATTTGATTGAGGTCTAATTGACTCCTGATTTTGGAAAATAGGAAAATTGAATCTGATTGACTCCGGATTTCCTTGAAAGTTGAATTTGATCAAAATCTAATTGACTCCCAATTTTGAAAAAAAAAAGAGAGGAAAATTGAGTCTGTTCGACTCTAGATTTCTCTAAATTTGAAATTGATTAGAGTCTAATTGACTCCAAATCTTGAAAAAAAAGAGAAGAAAAAGAAGTAAGTTGAGTCTAATTGAGTCTGGATTTCTTTAAATTTGAATTTGATTCCAAATTTTGGAAAATAAGAGATTTAAGTCTATTCAACTCCGGATTTATCTGGTAGTCAATTAGACTCTCAATTTTGGAAAATTGATTTGATATGAGCGGGGTTAGCTTTATCCCATTGAAAAATAATTTGGTTTGAGCTTGATTGGCTCCAATTCGTTAGAGCATGGTGTGTTCGAGCTTAATTGGCTCCGATCCTTTTAATGGAGTATCTGGTATGAGCCTAATCGATTCTAAATTTTGGAAAGTCGATACGGTTTGAGCTTGCTTTGGCTCCAGCTATTTGAAAGACAATTTGATCTAAGCTCGGATGACTCCGATTTTGAAAAATGTGATCTGGTTTGTGATCTGATCAACTCCAAAGTTCAGAAGAATGAATTGATTTGAGAAGTTAAGATAATCTGATGGACCATCGAATCCCAGAAATGAAATGGATACGCATTTGAGTATTTCCAGATCTAGGAAAATTGGAAAATAAATCTTGAAAATGAGAGTAACTCAAAAAGGGGAAAATAAGAGTTGAGTTTGACTTTGCATAGAAGAAAAATGCATTTGCTTCTCTGATCTTCACCAAACAAATCTGTCGATCAGATGATTTTGGGAGATTATGGAGCGTAAGGCATGAAGCGACTCAATCTTTTAGCGTGCTACCTGATTTGACTTAGTCGATCAGATGATTTTGGGAGATTATGGAGCGTAAGGCATGAAGCGACTCAATCTTTCAGCGTGCTACCTGATTCGACTTAGTCGATCAGATGATTTTGGGAGATCATGGAGCGTAAGGCATGAAGCGGCTCAATCTTTCAGCGTGCTACCTGATTCGACTTAGTCGATCAGATGATTTTGGGAGATTATGGAGCGTAAGGCATGAAGCGGCTCAATCTTTCAGCGTGCTACCTGATTCGACTTAGTCGATCAGATGATTTTGGGAGATTATGGAGCGTAAGGCATGAAGCGGCTCAATCTTTCAGCGTGCTATCTGATTCGACTTAGTCGATCAGATGATTTTGGAAGATTACCTGATTCGGCTATGGAGTATAAGGCGCAGGGCGCATCTCAGTCAATCAGACGATTCTCATACGCATGTGAAATGTATATACATCAGTCATAATGTTCCTAGAGTAAGACGGTATCATAATAGGATGATTCGATGTATATGGTGCATTTCTGATAATAGGAAGAGTAACGTGACTCGGGATCATCACGTTTGGGAGCATAAGGTATAAGATTGCATAAGCATGTGCATCACGATAAGATAGGTGCATTCATCTATGTGACTACCTGCGTTGGTATATTGTTGTCCTTTGCCCGAACTACGTCCTGGTCTGATTCCCATTGGGATACGGAGGCAGCTCACCCTTGAGCACGACCAGCATTTGGCTATCTGCACACCCGATTTTGCAACGCACTTTTGTTTTTATCGGGATTCGACTATTTGGTCAAAGGCTTGTCTTTCACACAGGCTTTGACATTCGCTTGTGATATGCGTTGCTTCACGAGCTCTGTCAAAGAGGGGCAAACTGTAGACACCCCAATTTTGACCAAACGTCAAATCCAGGGATTGGTTACCTCTCAAAGACCGATGATGATGATATCCGTGACATTCGAGGATTTTCCCAAGAAATTCAAAATCTTCAAGAAAAAATTTTAGAAAATAATAAAAATGATAAAGGGAGAGGATTCAGGCATTCGGGAGGGAAACCCGAACGATGAAGAACGTGTGAGAAACCCAGTCTGGAAATCCATTTTATTTTAAAGAAAAAAAGAGAATTTATAAACAAAAAAAAAACAAAAAAAGAAAGAGAGAAAGAGGGAGTTTCCTTGAAAAAAGGAAGGACAAAATAAATGAAAAGATTTTTTGAAAAAGAGAAAATACAAAAAAGAAATAGTATATTCAAAAATATACCATGCACATGGTTGATACCATGCACATGGGGGATCTTAATGCAAATATATACATACATAAAATAAAAAATTTTGTTTACACCAACATACTTTTGAAAAATCAAAAAGAGTATGTCTTTCTCTTAGGTTTTAAGAAGTCTTTCATACTTCATCTAAAACCTACATATGAGTATGTCTCTAACTCCAATGACCATCAAATGGTTGGAGTGATAAGTTGAATTCAAACTTGGGTCCATAGGTTTGAGTTCTTTATTTGAGGATTTTGTGAAGTTCACTTTCAATACTTCATCAAGATCCATAAGTGTAGTATGCCTCATAGTCTTCAATGACCATCAAATGGTAGAAGAAGTAGTTTGGTTTGAGCCCCAACTTCATGTTTTAATAGTTGAGGCCAATCAACAAACTTGAACTAGCAAGACAAAAACAGTGGGTTCATAAACCGTTTTTGATCAAAGATTTTTAGTTTAAGATCTAACCGTTGAAATCAAGTGAAACCAACGGGAAAATATCATTAACACAATGTTTTACCACTGTGATTTTTGTCTTAGCAAGATTTTGGGATTAGAGAGGTTTGATCATGATTTTTGTGAGCTAATCACAATCTGTCCAGAGTTCTAGAATGCTTTCAGAATAATAAGTCTGTTTTGAAATCAATAAATCAGAACCCTAATAAAGTTTTCGGGGTCTCAAATAATTTTTTATAAGTACCTTAATGTGTTAGGAAGGTACCCTAAAAAGATCTAAGTGTTTCTCATTTTTTTACTATTTTTAGAAAATCATACAAGATCTCTGGACAGAGAGTTGCAGAATCCTGAGTGAGGTCTAGTATTTTCAGTATTCCCGGAGATCTAACCGTTGAAACCTCGATTTTCTTTTTGGGTTAGAAACTAGACTCACAGAGGCATAACATATACAACAATCAGTAAGATCCAACCATTGAAAGTATTTTATTTCCATTTTTGAACGTCGGGTCTGCTCTCTGTAAATCACAAAAAACTGCTACTGTTTTTGTCTAATCTTATTTATTTCAACTCAAATAGTCTCCTAATGACTTAGGACTCAAATTATGTTTTGAACAAGGATAATTTAGATTAAACCCAGAGGCTAAGTGATCCAAATTAGTGAATAAATTCATATCTTATTATTGTTCATAATCATTCATTCATATACATTGATGCTTATAGTTAGAAATAGTTCTTGGACAAAGTTGGGCTTAATTGAATTTAATTGAACATGACTTAGGATTGATTACCTTTTGATATTATATCTAGTATGAGGCATGTGTACTAACCTTTGTTTTGTAGCGCTTTGAGGTACAATTTCTCAACCCTTCTCTAGTTTAATTTATTTCATTGATTTTAATTGATTTTTCAACCTCATGTGCGACACCTTAGCTTAGGTTTTGCCTTATGTGTATATATGTGTTAGAGACCTTTCTTAGGTTTATTTTTGCATGCATTGCATGTTTGATATTCGCGGCCGGATCCCGAGTATGTTTTCTAGTTCTCTATTGCATATCATGATGTTTGCTAGTTGAATTATGTGACTTATGAATGATATTTTACCGTTAGCAATTTTGCACCCTTTCAACATGCTTGTGTTATATATACTTATATATGTATTAATTGAGGGCATGCTTAGATTAATAACTTGATTAAAAAGGATGTTGAGTAGAGGCCTATCGTGAGATAGGATGAAAGGGGGTGTTTTAGTCCGCCGGGCTCCTTCCCCTTTCATTCCATAATCCCCGGACCCAGTTTATCTTTGGTTTCGTAAAAGATCAGTTTCCTTTTAAATGGTTTCTTAATTTTTTCTTTTAAAAAAAATTAAGTGGCGACTCTTTGAATTTGAAAAATATTTATTTTAAAAGTGGGTAAAATTTGAAAACCTGCGATATCCACACTCGCCTTGCTTCATCCGCTGAGTCAGACTACCCAGGATAAGGATAGAATACATACCCAAGCCTAGTGTGGCCAACTCAGGAGGCATGGAGGTCGAACCGGTCACTTTAGGGCCCAGTTGGATGGATCTGATCATGATGTTCCTCACAACTAGTGGCTTACCGGATAAAAAAGATACAGCTTGACAGGTAAAGTATCGGCCAACCAGATATCACCTCATCGATGGCATTCTCTATAAAAGAGAGGTACTCTATCCCCTATTTCCAATGCATTCACCCCGCCTAGGTTCAAGGAATCTTATAGGAAATCCACAAGGGGGTGTGTGGAAGCTATGTTGGAGGTCAGGTGCTTTCTCGCAAAGCTTAGTTATAAGGGTACTACTGGCCGACGATGGCTTGGGACTCTCGAGAGTACGCCAAAAGGTATGACAAGTGTCAGAGGCATGCCAACATGATTAACCGCCCGGAGCAGCTCCAAACAACGATCTTCAGCCCCTGACCGTTTGCTCAGTGGGGCACTGATATCATCAGTTCACTTCCAATGGCAAAAGGCCAAGTCAAATTTGTCGTCATCGCTGTGGACTATTTTACCAAGTGGGCAAAAGTTGAGCCATTGGCAACAATCACCAAGAAAAAGATGGAAGGCTTTGTCGAAAGAAACATTCTTAGCAGGTTCGACATACCTCAGGTATTGGTCAGCGACAATGGAAGACAGTGTGACACATCGGTATTTACACCGGTATTCAGGCGGTTCTTTTCGAGTTACAAAATATTAAATCACTACTCTTCTCCCGAGCATCCTCAAGCCAATGGACAGGCCGAAGTGACGAACTGAACAATTTTGGAGTCCATTAAAACCAGGCTTAAAAATGCCAAAGGGCTCTGGGCAGAAGAACTACCGACCCTTCTGTGGGCCTATTATACCACTCCCCGAGCGACAACAAAGGAGACTCCATTCTCACTTACCTACGGCTTTGAGGTAGTGGTCCCCATAGAACATAGACTTCCAATATACCGGGTGACCAACTTCAGCGTGTAAGGCAACGAGGAAGCCCTCAGGGGAAAGCTCAATCTCATTAAAAAAAGGGACCGGGCGTATGTGAAGGTAGCAACCTATAAGCAGCGGGTTTCTCGATACTTCAATAGCAAAGTCAGGTATCATAGTTTCTAGGTGGGAGACCTAGTCCTTAAGGCAGTAAACTAGTTTACCAAGACCCCGAGTCATGAGAAGTTGGGGCCAAAATGGGAAGGACCCTACAAGATGACCCAAGTCAACCGCACGGGAACCTACTAGTTGCAAACTCTAGACGGGTAGGACCTGTCTCACCCTTGGAACGCGCAGCACCTCTGCAAATTCTTTCAATAAAGCACGGCTCAGTGTTAGGAACTTTGTAGCTCTTTTAGAGTAGTTTTATCTATGTATTGAATAAAAGTCTTTTTTGCAAACAGTTCTTCACCCACTATTCCATCGAAGCAAAAGACCTCGAGATCACACCCGAGGCACCCAATAAGACCTCGGGATTACACTCGAGGCACCCAAAAAAGACCTTGGAAACATATCCGAGGCCCCAATTTTGCTTAGGCCCTAAACCTACAATGAGGTCAAACCCTTAGGTGGCTGATGATAGCAAACTTCAAAAAGACCCCGAAACAACCAATGTTCTGGGTCGATTCCCTACGGTCACTCCCTACACCAACACCCGCCTTAGTAAAAGCTTGGGGGGTAGGGGGATACTGGACTAAAACACAAAATCACACTGAGTACTAATAGGACTTGGAATTCCAAAACATTCCTAAGTACCTACAGTGCCCAGAGAAACCGTCTGGGCAGTAACAGGACCAAAATCCTACACTATACCAGAAGAGACCTTCAAATCCCAAGCTGTCAATGGGTCGGAAAGTTTGAAAGTACAGGTCCATGGAAGAACAAGTGTTCTCCATCGGTTACAGTCCTAAAACTTTTCCTGAGTACTTGTATGCTTATGTTTATAATTGCCTGCATTCGACTTTGAGAGTACAGGTCCATAGAAGACCAAGTGTTCTCCACCGATCACAGTCCTAAAACATTTCCTAAGTACTTATATGCTTGTATTTATAGTTGCCTATGTTCGAGATAGGCAATTATAAACACAAGCATACAAGTACAAGGATATAGACAACAGTCTCTGCAAAAGACGACCTTAGAGGGGCTTTTCATTGCTTGTTAAAAATATGTACAATGCCTGAGGGGTAGTTATAGTAGCCTCCCAAAAAAAAACAATAACACATATAAAGAAAGATACAAGGTCAGGAGTTATGGGTCATCCACAACCACAACATCTTCAATCTCTTCAGTCTCCCCGCCCAACGCAGTTTCCTCGGCCGGTGTAGCCTTAGCAGTAGTACCCTTGTCAGTGACGGGTTGCACGTCCTAATAGTCGGAGTCCATCCCTTCATAGGTTAAGATGTCCCACTCGTGATGGTCTTGTGCCAACTTCTTTTCAGGTCCTCATAGCTCTGAAAGAAGCCATCGTCAAAGGCCTCCTCGGTAGACCCTACAGCCACCGTCTCAGACAGAGCCTTCTCACGAGCCTCCACCGCTACTAGATTGGCCTGGGCCATCTTCAGGTCTGCTAAGGCAGTCGCCAGCTCTATCTGTGCCACTCTGCTCCTAGACTCAGAGCCAAGCCCTTGACCTTGTCCTACTCCATGGCCAGGGCTGTCTCCTTATCCTCCAGAGCTGCCCACTCTTGTGACAGGGTAGCCTCAGCAGTTGCGGCCCTCTCAACTAAGGTGGGCAGGAAGACCTCGGCTCCAACAGCTATGTAGTCGACCTATAGAAAGCATACATAAACCGTTCAGTTATTATTATACAAAAGGTGAAAGAAGAAAGCGGTAGGGCATAATAACTTACAAAGTGGGAGAGGCTATATAGCTACCCTTGGAAAGCCTGGGGAGATATGTTGGCATACATCTCTAGCTGGCTTGGGAGATGACTTGGCCTGATCCTCTCATGGATCTCTACTCACTCCCCTAGTGGTGTCCCGGATGGAAAATCTACCCCAGGAGCAGTGTCCTGCACCACCACCACTCAGGAGACTGACGTCTCCCCTGGTTCCTAGTGAGCCATCAGTCCATGTTTTAGCCATATGAGCGGACAATCGCTACCCACGATCTCGGTGGCTGGTCTTTTCCCCTTTCTGCCATTCAAGCGGCATCGGCAGCCTACTTGGCCCTCAACACCTCCGAATCTCTCCTGGGACCCATTTCTGCAAAAGGGAGTAAAGAAGGATAGGAGATAAATAACCGGGAAAGCAATGGAAAAATAACCAAGGTAAAGAAGTTCACCCGAGTGGAGAAAGCTCAATAGGGATGATTGGAGGAAAGACTGGTGCTTCAACGAGCTAATCCGGCTCGCATATAACCTTCAATCTCCCAACCAGGTCAGTATGTTCTAGACATTAGTGGGTAAGTCTTCCAAGCCCCTGATCCTATCCGGGCACGCCTCGGGGATGCTCGATGGATCAGTCGACCAGACTATAAAATAAAGAACGAAAATGTTTGTCTCATGACTGCAATAAAAGCAAAAAAAAAGGACGCAGAATGGGGGCTTACTCCTCAACTTCCCCGCCCAAGAAGTCCTTAGTTGAATTCCTAGGGCCTCCTCACAAAACCCATGGGTAGATGCTTGGAAGAATTTATTCTTCCACCCCTTGTTGTTGCTCGGGCAGTTGACAATGATCTTTTTCCAATGTCGGGCTCCCAGTGAGAAGAAGCCGACCTCCCTATGTAACAAGAATGGTTAGTGGATCCACAGGAACTCTTGAAGGGTGAATTCGTACCCGAAGACTTGGGGCCAGAGGGAGATAGATCCCATCAGGAACCTCCAACCGTTCAGGGCTAACTACCCGGGAGTGATCCCAAGATAGATCAGGACGTCCCAAGCGACCAGATGGAAGGGGATGCAGAAACTAACCATGAAGGCGTCCTCATAAAGGGTCACGAACCCGGTCAGTATATATGAGCCCCTCCGGTAACCACAGTCAACGAGCACTGGTTGATAATGTCGTATTTACCCTGGATTCGCTCCAAGTCGGCGGCACGCAAACTGGAAGGAATAAACTCACTAGCTAATGCCACTTTGGGACTACTCAAGATCGGCACCTCATCGCCTGAGCCTCGAGAGACAAAAGCTACTGGGGACTCCTGATCCACCTCATCGTCCAACACCCGGATAGGGATCCTATCCTCACTATGTTGGTCAGACGGGGTGGAGGGAAGGAGGGTCTAAGCTCATGTCGGGTGTCCCTGACTGTGATTGTTCATCCTCCGACGGGGAAGATGAGTCAAAACCTGAATGACACATCTCTAAAGCTCCTGTGATTAGGCGAAGGAGTAGCTAGCGACCTATGTAGGGGTTAGGGACTCCAAGTCTAAGATACAGGGGACAAGGTTAAAAGCCTAAAAGGCAGAGTATACAAGACCTTTAGCATCAAGTAGTACTTGATTAAAACCACTGTTGGACACCACGACTGGTTCAAGTGTTTTGTCACACCGCCTGATCTAATGAAAAAGCAGAACCTAAGGAAGAAGAAATCCCACTCCCTCATAAGCCCTAATGGATTTCTATTCTCTAGCCTCACTCGGGAATGAAAAGAAATGAAGGAGAGCAAGCAAAGCAGTGAATTACAAGGCTGGAAGGGTGAAGACTTACAAGAGTTAAGCATAGAAAAGAGCTCAGGAGGCTTGACTGGGTGCTTTCTCTCTTAAACTTCTCGGTAGTCTCTATCTCTAGACAACAAGAATAATATAAATGAACAAGTGTCCTTTATATATGCAGCATGTACAGTCCAGATCAAATCAGATCCAACGCCCAAGAAATTTTCTCACCTAAACCGTCCGACATCTGTCTCCTCAGGCAAGTGAAGCGACGCCTCAAAATGCACGCACATTAAATACACGACATGACAGTTTGGTTATGATGCAACTATTCAATTACACTTACACTGACCTCGTTGGATCCTGAACAAACCAATTATTCCCTGACATGTGGCAACTACAAACCCAGGTTCCCGAGGCCACCGTTCAGTCCAACCCCCGACTGACTAAGGCGGTGGGTCCGACCCCAAGTAATATCCCAGGTAGGGTCCTGAACAATTTATTAAATGGCATAGATTTCCAATCCTCATCTGGTGGAGCATCGTATCAGCCTCAAAAATGGGGGACAACTAATATGTATAAAAAAAATTAGGTCAAAGCCAAACTATGCCACCCTAGTAAGGAGATGCCAAGTCATTCAGAAAGGGTGCTCGCTATATAACCATCCCAGGTCGTCCAGACAAGACCGCCCGGTCCGAGCCCATAGCCCAGGCTTACAGTATGGGCTTATTCCACAGTATGCGTAGCCCAAGCACGTAACATTACTTGCCCCACAAGTTTCCAGGCAGTTTCCTATCTCAGTTGGAAGACTAATAGAAAGTGCAAGTTGTTTCCTAATCCAATTAGGAAACCCCCATAATTGGTGTAAATCAGTTGTAATTAGATTAGGCTTCCTAATTAGTTTACTTACCTTGCACGAGTGGTCTCTTGCACCTATAAGAGAGACCACTCAACCCATCACAGGGGATTGCATTCTCATTACACAAAATTGTAACTTCATATTGCACGCGTACTCTGCCCGGTCAGTCTGTAGTAGCTCCAAGCTTGTTGGTTCACCAAAGACTCCCGATGACATTCACATCATGGTGTGAGTGCTCCAACACACCATGTGGACATAGGTTCCTTCGTTAAAAGGGCCAAACCACATACAAATTCCTTTTGTCTACCTCTTACTTTCTCTAACCAAATTTTGGCATCATCATCATGTATTATTGGAAATCACAAAATCAATCACACACTCCTTGACTTAGGAGCTAGTGTGAACTTGCTTCCTTATTCTGTTTATCAACGGCTTGGATTAGATGATCTAAAGCGTACTTGCATGGTATTACAACTTGCTAATAGATCTACAAATACCCGCGAGGAATTTTGAAAGATGTTCTTGTCAAAATTGACAAATTTATTTTTCCCGTAGATTTTGTCATCCTTGATACAGAACCAGTATTAGATACTAATGTACAAATACCAATCATTTTTGGAAGGCCCTTCTTGGCTACCATTGATGCCACTATTGAATCCACATTGGTATGATGACTGTAGTATTTGGAAATATGACTTTAAATATTAAAGTTTTTTCTAATCCACAACATCAAGAAGAAGATGAGAATATTAAAGAAGTTCATGCTATTGAATCTATATCACGAGAATATTTTAACTTGACTTGTTATAATGATCCAATAGAATCTATTATTAATAACTCCATTCAGAAGCTAGACATTAATAATCTACAAAAACATCTTATAAGTCAAGTAAGTTTTAATGAAGATGCAACAGAAGAAATAATTTAAGAAGCAATGTGGACCACACATTTTGAACCTTTACCACCAAAGACTACATTAACACTTCCATCTAATTTACAAACTCCACAGTTAGAATTAAAAGAACTCCCTAAAGAGCTTAAATATGTTTTCCTTGATAGTAATGATACTTATCCTATAATAATATCTTCTCTTCTAGACTCCAGTCAAGAAAATAAACTCATAAGTATGCTTCAAAATCGCAAAAAGTGCCATTGGTTGGAATACAGTAGATTTAAAAGGAATAAGCCCTTTAATATGCACTCACAATATATATCTTGAAGATAATGTTAAAACCTCAAGAGAAATGCAAAGAAGACTTAATCCTATTATGCATGAATTAGTTAAGAAGGAAGTTCTCAAACTACTCTATATGGGCATTATATATTCAATATCCGACAGTAAATGGGTAAGTCCAACACAAGTTGTTCCAAAGAAAGCAGGAATTACAGTTGTTCTGAATTCAAAAGGAGAATTAATTCTTACTCGTGTCACTACTGGATGGCGTGTATCCGTAGACTACAAAAAACTTAATGCTATAACCCGTAAGGATCGCTTTCCTTTACCTTTTATGGATCATATGTTGGGTTTGTGCCCTTAAACATTACTTTATGTATGAGATATTGACATTTTAATATATGGATATCAGCTTTACATTTCATTGTGTATGTTTCTTTCATGAGATGATTGTTAATCCTTAAGTATCATAGTAAGTAATTCATGTGTGTATGAGATACATACAAGTGAGATACGAATTATTATTCTTTGATACTTAGAGCTTGTCACAGTGGATGATGAGACTGGATATCTCACCAGGTTTACATTGTAGCATGATTAACTACCATTGGATGGAGTGATTAATCTCAATCACTAGAGTGTAACTCTTAGTTAATATGCTAGTGCTTATAGTACATTAACGGACCTGAGCTTTCCTATTGACACTCAAGATTGTCAATAATCGATAGGAACTCATAACTTGTATAAGGTACGTGTTCTCAATCTTGAGACAATTATGGACACAAACTGTAGATATGGCTGCTTTGACTTACCAATCAGTGAGGTCTATAAAGATCAACACCTGGGTATCTTGGGTATGTCACGTTCACAGGGTTGTGAACATATATTGTCGAGAAAGAATCTACCCTCTGATTCAGAGTAGGCATTCCCTTGAGAATGTCACCTAGTTGATTACTGAGAACTGCAGTCTTGTTGATAAGTAGTTATCAACATGTTTGGTAATCATGAGAGGTAACTGGGACTCAAGGAATCCAAGAAGTATTCATGATTTAGGTTGACAGTAACAGTTATCCGACTACCTGAATATGATTACGAATGCTAAAGGTAGAGGGACATTAGTACACCACACAAGTCTAGCTATCTCTTTAGATATGTTCTTTTGTGTTGGAGTTCACTTATCATTTTATAGTGGAGTAAACGTTAACTAATCAATTGGTTAGTTTGTTGATCAAAGAGTTTGGTCATGGGAATTAACAACTGGTCTAAGCCAACAATAAAGAGCCTAGGAGGTCTCACTCTTAGCTCTGCTAGGATGCTAAGGAAGGGACATGAGGATCTTGTCAAGGTGGGTTCGATTGTTCGAAGGTGTCTCGATCGATTGAAGTCTTGGCGGGTTCGATCGATCGAAGGTGGTTTAATCGATCGAAGCCACGTCGATCGCTTAAACATTAGGTCAGTTTTGGGAATCTATAAATAGGGCAGCTACGTCCAGAAATTAGAGTTCATCGTTTTACTACGCCTGAAGCTGCAGAACCTGTTTTAGAGCTCCCAAACCTTCCTATCCTCCTTATTAGAGATCCCACCATCTCTAGTTTTTTCAGGAAGCATCTGCAGAAGTCATAAGGGTGAAGACAGCCTTGTGGAACCTGCTATACCTTTTAAGAGAAAGAAAATTAGAATTGGGTTCAAGACCTGAGGTATAATTCTTCTCCCTCTTTAGTATACGCATCTATAGAATTAACAGGTAGTAGATCCGGGCATACCAATAAGTTTTTGAAACTTAATATTTCCACTGCGCGTTTAAAATTAATTTAAACCTGTTTTTCCTTTATCAAATGTTAGAAAGAATTGCGGGCCATAAGTATTACTATTTTCCAGATGGTTATAGTGGTTACAATCAAACAGAGATCGCACCAGAAGATCAGGAAAAAACTACTTTCACATGTCCATTTGGAACTTTCGCCTATCGTCGAATGCCCTTTGGTTTTTGCAACGCACCGATGACCTTTCAAAGGTGTATGCTAAGTATTTTTAGTGATATAGTAGAAAAGATTTGGACATTATTATGGATGCTTTTCAATTTTTGACAAATCCTACAATGATTGCCTTAGCAATCTTCATAAAGTTCTCCAGAAATGTGAGAAAAAAACGTTTAGTTTTAAATTGGAAAAAATGTCATTTTATGGTCACTAAAGTTATTATCTTAGGACACATTATTTCTGAAAATGAGATACAAATAGACAAAGCCAAAATAGATATTATAGCTAATTTACCTATTCCCAAGACTGTAAAAGACATCTGTTCATTCTTAGGACATGCAAGTTTTTATCGCCGATTTATAAAAAAATTTAGTACTATTTCTAGGCCTTTATGTCAATTATTGGCCAAAGACACACCTTTGAATGGACTAAAGAACGTCAAAACTCCTTTGAGAAATTAAAAGAGCATCTTACTACTGCACCTATTATGCAATCTCCTGATTGGAGCTTACCATTTGAATTAATGTGTGATGCAAGTGACTTTGCCATTGGAGCTGTCCTAGGGCAGAGAAGGGATTAAAAAGCATCAGTTATATACTATGCCAGTAGAACTCTAAACAGTGCTCAAATGAACTACTCAACTACTGACAAATAATTACTAGTCGTGGTATTCGCCCTTAATAAATTTTGGCAATACTTGATTAGTTCCCCTATTGTCTGTTTTACTGACCATTCAACCCTGAAATATCTCCTTTCAAAGAGAGACACTAAGACTAGGCTTATTACGTGGATACTGCTACTACAGGAATTTAATTTAATAATTAAAGACAAAAAAGGAGTAGAAAATGTGATAGCTGATCAGTTATCCCGCCTCACTTTTGAAGATAATACTAGAGAACCCTTACCTATTCAAGACTATTTTCCTGATGAAGAGTTATTTTCTGCGACTTCCTTGCCATGGTATGCTGATCTTGTTAATTATTTAGTAACTAAAAAAATACCAAGCAATTGGTCATCATCAGATAAAAAGAGATTCTTAGCTATTGCTAGGCATTTCTACTTTGATGACCCATATCTATTAAATATTGTGCTGATCAGGTTATTAGGAAATGTGTTCCTAATGAAGAAATTGAAAATGTACTTTTCATGTGTCATTCGTCCTTTTGTAGAGGACATTTTTTATCCCGAGTAACTGTCATGAAAATTTTACAAAGCAGTTTATATTGGTCCACTATATTTAAAAATTTATATTTATACTCTAAGGCTTGTAACCGCTGCCAAATGTTAGGCAGTATTACAAAAAGAAATCAAATGCCAATGACCCCTATAATTACAATTGAATTCTTTGATTGTTGGGGCATTGACTTTATGGGATCTTTTTCCTCCATCTTGCTAATATGAATATATTTATTAGCAGTCGAAAATGTTTCAAAATGGGTAGAAGCTATTCCTACAAAAAAGAATGATCACCGTATAGTTATTGCATTTTAAAAGATAATGTACTTTCTTGATTTGGAACTCCAAAAGCAATAATAAGTGATCAAGGAACTCATTTCTGTAACAAGCCATTTGAAAAATTAATAAAAAGATATGGAGTGACCCATAAGGTGTCGACTGCATACCATCCACAAACAAATGGACAAGCTGAATTATATAATAGGCAAATTAAGCATATTCTCGAAAAAAAACTATGAATTCTAATCGTAAAGACTTGTCTTCAAAATTAATAGATGCTTTATGGGCATATAGAACTGCTTATAAGACCAATTTGGGGATGTCTTCATATAGACTTGTCTATGAAAAAGCTTGTCACCTACTAGTAGAGTTAGAACATAAGGCATATTAGGCTACTAGGACTTTAAATTGTAATATTGAAGAGGGAAGAATTTAAAAAAATTACACTTAAGTGATCTTGAAGAAATTCGTAAGGACACATATGATAATGCCCAAATTCATCAAGCAAGAACTAAAATGTATCATTATAAAAAAAAAATTGCGCAAAAGATTTACCCCTGTGCAAAAAGTTTTATTATATGACTCAAGACTACATCTTTTTAGAGGAAAGATGAAATCTTGATGGACTGGTCCATATATAGTTAAAAATGTTTATCCTTATGGAACTGTCGAGATTGAAGACCCTAAAGATGGAAATAAATTTAAAGTTAATGGGCATAGATTAAAGCCATTTTTAGAAAGAATTGAACCTGAGCTGGAGCCCATTCATTTGGAGGACCCCAACTATAATACTCCTTAATATCTTAAATCATATTTATTATAAGACATAGTGTATCAAAATATTTATGTTCTCATAGTCCTATACTCCTATTTTAATCACTTTTTATATATAAGTTAATATTGTCATTATTATTCTATCTTTTCTTTGTTTATTTCTTTTTATGATAGATGTTATCATTAGCTTCTTTTTCTCATCTCACTTATTGAGGACAATGTCAGACTCAGTTGGGGGGAACGGTTTCACGATTAACACCTATTTGTTTATATTATCTTTATCTCTTAACAAAAAATAGTTTTTCTAGGGAGAGCTAAAAAATTGGGGGCGGATAGATTCAAAGAGACTCCTTGTAAACTTGTTATACTCAGATAATGAATATTTTTTCCACGTGGTGGTACAAATGTTAAGAATTTGAATTTAAAATCAAATTAGTAAATATGGCAAAGCTTCACATTTTTATTTCTTCTTTATTTCTGAAAATTCACTGAGATTTAACATAGTTAATCTGTGCAGCAAAATACATAGTTAATCTAATAAAATATGCGCAATGTTATGCTTTTCAAATCCATATTTTAAAATTTTATCCCAAATGATGTGGTATCAATCAAAATTTAGCGAGTCCACTAATTATTGTGAAGTGACTTCAACATTTCGATCAAATTTAGTGAGTCCATTAATTATTGTGAAAATTTGTGTTTTTGATTCAAGAAGCATAGCACTACTCGTAAAATATAGTATATCTTTACTAAAAAAAAAAAGAGGGTAAATTACAGTAACACCCCCTGAATTATGACAATTTTTCACTAATATCCCCTGAACTTTAAAACTGAATAGACTCACCCCTGAACTATCCAAAAATAAACAAACTCACCTCTGAAGAAGGGGTTTCAGTGTCAACAAATGATAGTTTAGGGGGTAAGTTTGTTCAATTTTAAACTTTAGGGGGTGTTAGTGGAAAGCGGTCATAGTGCAGGGGTGTTACTGTAATTTACCCAAAAAAATATAGGTATAATTAAAAATCAGTCAACAATTTGTTGACAAATGAAAAGTTAGTCACCTACTTTTTCAAAATAAAAAAGAAATCATTTTAAAATTAAAAATTTTAAAATCAGTCAACTTTTGATCTTTTTTTTAAATGAAAAATCAAAAAATTGCATTTACACCCCCCTCCCCCCACATCTTCTTCCTCACCACCACCAACCGCCGCCGCCACCCCCACTATACCAACAACCACCACCACTAGCCACCAGCTGTCGCCACCACTCCCACCATACCACCACCACTACCACCATGGCCACCACCACCACCATGGCTGGCCACCACACCTTGACCGTCACTACTACCAGCCATCATTTCTCCCACCACACCACAACCACCAGCCACCACCACTACCACGGCCACCACCACCACCCCGATGACAACCTCTCTCTGTATATATATACATACATAAGTATATATATAATACATGGCCACCACCACCCCAAGCTCCCTCTCTATCTCTTTTTTCTCTTCTCACCACCACCAACCACCACCACATACCTCCTCCCTCATCCACCCCCGCCAAAGCAGAAATTTATAAATTAAAAAAATAAAAATTGCAGGTTGGAGCAACTGTCCAAACAACAGGAGCAACTCACCAAACATATCGGATCAACTCACCAAATGTAAGGAGCAACTCACCCAACATGGTCTTTTGGTGAGTTGCTCATTACGTTTGTTGAGTTGCTCCTTAGGTTTGGTGAGTTACTCCTCAAGTTTGGACTGTTGCTTCAAACCTGCAACTCATGTTTTTTTTCTTCTTGAGGGAGAGAGGGAGAAAGGGATAATTCTTCATGGATCTTCTAGAGAGAGAGAGAGAGAGAGAGAGAGAGAAAGATGAGGGGGAAAGAAGAGAGAGATGAGGGGATCTTCTAAACCCCAATCTCTCTATCTCTTCTCTCTTTCATCTCCTCTCTCCCCTCTTCTCTCTCTCTCTCACTCGAAGATCCATGAAGAACTCTCCATTTCTCCCTCTCTCCCTCAAGAAGAAAAAGAAATGTAATTTTTTTTATTTCAAAAAAATCAAAAGTTGATTTCTTTTTAATTTGTGAAGATGAATTAGATTTCCTTTCAATTTAAATAGAGTAAGTGACTGACATCTAAATTCTTAATAATAGTAAGTGATATCTAATAATTTCAAAAATATACTCCATCCATCCCATTTTATGTGTCTATCTTTCTTTTTTGGATGTCCCAAAATTGTTGTCCATTTTCCTAAATTAATATGCAAATTTTACTTGATTTCTTAAACTACTCTTCCTTGCAATCAACACCAAAACAAAATAAAAAAGAAAGTGCAATAATTATGGACAATTGTGAAAAGTAGGTGTAGATTTTTTTATTCGCTTATATAATTGTATTTCCAAAATATAAACATAAAATGGGAGGGAGGGTAATGTAGTAATGCTCTTTTGGAGTTACGTTCATAGAGTGAGAGAAAGACTAGAGAGAGAGAGAGAGAGAGAGAGAGAGAGAGAGTTGATATTACAGCTCAGAGTTTGAATTGTCTTTTGGTGAATTGTTGCCGTTGTTGACCACTCTTCCAATTTGTATATTCCCATTTACGTAACCAAACGAAGCCAGACAAGAGGTCTGTCTAGCCGGTGGTCGTTTCCTGGAAAGAAAGGTTAGTTCGTTTGCTTGTTTTGATCCCTTTGTGTTGGTGTACATTTAGGAATTCCATTTTCAATCTGTTTTCTTCATTGTTGTTATAACCCCTTGAAACACATTGTTTGTTTGTTTCATTTAGATATATCCACAAACAGACGTTGGGCTTCCTTTGCATTTAAAGTGGTTCTTTGACTAGGAATACTTTATTGTTTTCTTCCCTCGGACTCTTCAATTGTTATCACATTGACTGAACTGGGTTGTGATTGTCGAGCATTCAATTATTGAGATTCATTTGATTTGCATTGGTCACAGCCATATTTGCGAAATTGGGTTTGCTATTTTATCATACGGATATCATTTTCATCCTGTAACTCAATCGAATCGTTGAAATAATATTGTTTGAATTTTAGTCGGAATTCGGAGTTTCTGCGAATTTCTGCTACTGGGTTTTCTGGGTACTTGTCTTCTGTCCTTGTTAATAAGAAGCACTTGGCCATGAAAGGAAGGGATGGAATTATAGGGAGTCACTTCCTGTTAAACACAGGAGCAAAAATGCCAGCTATAGGACTTGGGACATGGCAGACCGGAGGTGACCCCTGCGTTGAAGGGGTGAAAACGGCATTATCTATTGGTTACCGTCATATTGATTGTGCCCATCTATATGGGAATGAGATTGAAGTCGGGGAAGCACTATCTGAAGCTTTTAAAAGTTCCTTAATTAGAGAGGATATTTTCTTGACTTCTAAGCTCTACTGCACTATGAATTCTCTCAATAAAATTGAGAATTCCGTGAGGGTATCTCTTAAGAATCTTGGAGTCACATACTTAGATCTCTATTTGATGCATTGGCCTGAGAGCTCAGCATTTGGGGATGCCACCGATCCTCCTTCAAAGTCAGGGAGTGAGTATAGGCAATTCTTGAATCGGTTAAAGACAACATGGAAGGCAATGGAAGCCCTCGTTGAGTTGGGTCTAGTTCGAGCTATTGGAGTAAGCAATTTCAGCGTACAACAGATCAAAGAATTGCTTAAATTTGCTAAAATTGTACCCGCAGTCAATCAGGTTGGATCCTTATTATTGTTGAGTTCTTGGACTTAATTTCTGTTAATTGGTATGGCATTCAACATTTTTCTTTCATTATTTTATTGGGGAGCCTTGGCGCAACGGTAAGGTTGCTCCATTGTGACCTGGAGGTCACGAGTTCGAATCTGGAAACAACCTCTCTGCTTGCAGGGCAAGGCTGCGTACATCTCACCCTCCCAAGACCCCGCAATGGCGGGAGCCTTGTGAACTGGTCATTGTTCATTATCAAATCCCTCAATATTTCGATTTCTTGATGTGTCCTGCATCAAATTTGGTATCAAATTTGTGCGCAATCGAAGCCCACATTAGGGCCTGTTCATTCACAGATTTGATTTCCTATTTTGTGCCTTATTATTTCTTTTATTTAATTATAGTATTTTGTCTCTTTACTTAAAAAAAAAAAGAAGTAAAAAAAAAAAAAGTTTTTATTAACATTTTGCAGCTACACCACTTGATAGTCTTGATGATTATTCCAACAATTTGTGGACGCCAATTTCAGTTTCTCAAGAAATTCCGATTCAATTCTTCACTCAGATTAAGGTCAGATCTAGCCTTAATTTGTGGAACTTTATCTGGTAGTTTCAGATAGTATCAATTGATTATTCTTGTGCTGGTTCATAAACCCATTCACTCACCTTGCCCATTTCGTTCACACATGAAATCCCTATACCACAACTTGGATTATATTTGCTTGACCGTAGCTCCTTTATTTTCACCGGACCTATATATTAATTGTGGAGCGCAATCATGTGTGTGTAAGTGTATTTGCTTACCATTTGGGTGACCCTAGAGCCGTGAATTGCCATACTTTGTGGTCATAGTACTAATTTGGATCATATTAAAATCACATTCGGCAGTTCAAGAGTCACAATTTAGCTTGCATTTTATTCTGCGAAATTGGTAGCATTGAAACTATCCACTGATCGATTAGTCATTGCATGCATCTCTGTAGCGGTATTATAGTATCCTCTTCCACACACTCAGTCAGTATGGACCCTGTTTTTATTGAGAGTTTGGCTAAAACTGTTCAAGAGCTATCCACACAAGTGGCTCAAACTAGTGTTCAAGTGGCTCAAAACAGTGCTCGATTTCAATCAATAGAGGATTCCCTTCAACGCCTATTGGGCGCGTTTGATGGTGAAGCCTCCCACATGGGGGAATATCACTTTGATCGTCACGATGACGTTACACATCAGCGATTTCCCCAAAGATTCCTAGCTCGAGGCGGGTACCATGCTCGATCCATGCTCGACCTCCAAACTACCCACGTCATAGGGAACCTTTGAATTGCCATGTAGGTGCCGATATCCATAACCTCCTTGCCGTGCATGATCTAGATGAAAGAATCATGAGGAACATCAAAGTTGAAGCACCTACGTTTGATGGTCATCTCGATCCCAAGGCTTTCACTGACTGGTTATTGGAAATGGCCATTTCTTCGAAAGGCACAACTTGTCTAATGATAGAAAGGTCTAATTTGCTAAAATGAAACTCATTGGCCGAGCCAAGTTGTTTTGGCCGAATGCTGAGCAAACCTTGTTCGTAGAAACCAACTGGTCATAAGTGATTGAATCGAGATGAAGGAAAGGCTTAAAGAGAAGTACCTTCCACCCTCCTACCAATGTGATCTTTTAGATCAGTGGAATGCCTTACTACAAGGAACCAAGTTTGCTAATGATTACGTTGCATAATTTGAGGAATACTTGATGCGTTGCAACGTAGACTAAGATGAGCGTATGACTGAGTAGGTTCCGGAGAGGACTCAATGATGAACTTCGACGCGAACTCTTTGTTCGCGAAGTTTCCTCTTTTAGTCCACGCGTACACTTTTGTCCAAAACTAAGAATTGGTCTCAAAACCTAACTTCCTCGGCGGACTTCCCCTGCCAATTCCCAGCCTTGGCACACTAAGCCCACCCCTGTAGCACAACCGCCTAAGCCCATTTTCAACCTTCCTCCGATTCGTAGGGATGACAAAGGGAAGCTGTCAGCGATCCTCCCAAGTTGACTCCCAGCACTCAATGCTACAGATGTCTTGAATTTGGTCATATCGCCTCTATGTGTCCCAATCGGGCCCTTATCATTGAAGAGGACGGTACGACGGGTAATGAGAACAAACCTTTAATGGATGAAGACTATGTGCCTAATGTGGATGACATTTTGGTACAAGAGGCTGAACTAGAAGATGATCTCAGCCTTGGGTGCATTTGGACTTCACCACTTCCATATTCCTCACAATTAGACAAATGTTCCTCCTCCCTGGGAGTGGTAGGTGTGCTTGGACACAACCTAAGGAGACTAATGACTGGCGACGAATTACCATTTTTCACACTTACCTTAGGTATGGTGACAAGGTCTGTAACGTTATCATTGATAGTGGTAGTGTTGAGTGTTATATTATTTTTTTTTATTGCATTTTATTTTTGTTATTTATCCTTAGTCAGGGGATCTCTATGTAATTATTGTTCTCTTCTCTATGAATAAAATAGAGGGTCTCACTAGTGTCTGAAAGCTTAGAACATACAATCAAAAGGAAGAAAAGAAATATTATTGCTGCACTGTAGCAGTTCTTAGAAAAAGAATAATACAAGCAGAATAAAGTAACCCTTTTATAGTAGGGTTACAACAAGAAGAAAAGACAAGAAAAAGACTAAACTACGCCCCCCTCAAACTTGTGATGCTGCAGCAAGAAGCATTAGAAGTTTGTCAAGCAAAAAGCGGAAGCGCGTAATAATATGAGACTTCTTGAAGAAGTCAGCCAACTGAAGAGTGGAAGGAACAAGTGGGAGGGAGATAGTGCCCAGTTGAAGATGATGGCGAACAAAGTGACAATCAATCTCAATGTGCTTCGTACGATCATGAAAGACAGAGTTGTGGGCAATCTCAATGGCACTCTTGTTATCACAATACATAGGAGTAGGAGCAGACCATGAGACACCAAGATCAGCAAGCAACCAATGCAACCAAACTATCTCAGCAGTAGTGGTAGCCATTGCATGATACTCAGCCTTAGTAGAAAAACGAGAAATAACAAATTGCTTCTTGCTTTTCCATGAAATAAGCGAATCACCTTGGAACATGCAGAAGCCAGTAGTGGACTTTCGAAAATGGGAGATTGACAAAGTGCTGCTTCAAAATGGGAGATTGACAAAGCCTCAGTAGACTCTATCTGTTGTTGCCTGAGGGAGTTGAAAATGGGAGATTGACAAAGTGCTGCTTCACAAAGAGAGAATATTACTCAAGAGTTGTGGCTGTGGCATAAAAGAGTCGGACATCCTTCCTTCTATTTGCTTCATTATTTATTTCCTTTCTTAGATTCCAATAATTGTGTTTCCGAGATTTCTTGTGAGGCTTGTCAGCTCAAAAAAACACCACCGTGCAACTTTTAATTCAAGTATCAATAAAAATACCATTCACTTTGCACTTATTCATACTGATGTTTGGGGTTCATCTCATATTACTACTTTGAATGGCTATAGATGGTTTGTAACTTTTATTGATGACTAGACTCGCACAACTTCGTATACTTGATGAAAGAAAAGAGTGAAGTTTTTTATTATATTTTTAAATCTTTTCATAAGATGGTATGTACCCAATTCAGTATTGTTATTAAAGTTGTTCACTCAATATTTTTCTGAACACGGCATGATACATCTGTTGAGTATTTCGTGTTATTATATTTTATTATTGGGTGTTTTGTATAGTTGGATATTATTAGGAGGACTACTTTGTAATATTTTATTTTCTCTATTCTCATACAGTTTGAATAAATCATAGAGAGTAACGATAGTTCTCTCTAAGTTTGGTGGAAATATTATTCAACATGGTATCAAAGCCACCCTAATTAGGGTTCTCACCATCACACACCACCACATCACCACCAATCACCACCACTCCCAGTGCCGTCTTAACCATCACCTGCGCCTCATTACCCTAGCCCTACAAGGCAGCGCCGCACCACCCTAGCCCCACACAGGCTGCGCTGCACAGCCCTGACCATCCCACTGCTTCACCTAGCCATCTGAGGGTCCTCCAGCCCTTCGCCAGCCACCATAGCATCACCATACCATAGCCGCACCACACCACAACCCTCCAGCCCCTCGCCGACACCCAAGCCCTCCTCCAGCAGCCTTTAACCTTCAGGTCATCTTTTTTCCTACCCTAATAGCCCTGGCTTGATTTTTCTATCCCATTGTCTCTCTATAATATTCAGTTTTAACCATTATTTACCCACAAAATTATTCACTTGCTGGGCTGATTGAAACTTCCAGATCTTGAGTTTGGGTCCATAACCAGACCAATGACCTGTCCATAGATTGGATATTTGACGACTAGGTTTACCTTCTTAGCTGTGCGTGCTTATTCAGACCAAGAGTTATTCTCAATATGTCGAAAGCAGATTTGGAGGTCGGAAAGTCCTCAACAACTACTGGGGTTGTGAGTTCTCCTATAGGTAATGAGAGGCATTCCCTCATCACCGAGAACCCAGGTTCAAAAATCACCACGGTCTTATTCAATGGTGAAAACTATATCTCTTGGTCTCAATCTGCCACTTTTTGGCTCAGGAGTAGAGCAAAGTTTGGCTATGTTGATGGCAC
This sequence comes from Hydrangea macrophylla, assembly GCA_033977485.1. Classification (NCBI taxonomy): domain Eukaryota; kingdom Viridiplantae; phylum Streptophyta; class Magnoliopsida; order Cornales; family Hydrangeaceae; genus Hydrangea; species Hydrangea macrophylla. The sequence continues at coordinate 7,545,387 of CM066983.1, read as the reverse complement.
ATTCAAGGCACCTAGTCGTGAGGATCCCACTTAGGACAAGTGGGAGACCGATAATTATCTGGTGATGAATTGGCTTGTTCATTCTATGGAGCCTACGATTGCCGAGTTCTTTCTGGAGATGGAAACTGCACAAGATATCTGGGATATTCTAGCTCAGACGTATGCTCGAAAAGGTAACGTTGCTCAAGTTTATGAACTACGAAGAAGTATTGAGGCTGGAATTCAGGGGGAGCGTACTACACTTCAATATTATACCTCACTTTCCACAATGTGGAAATGTCTCGATCATTTGAAGAATTACCGTCCAGTTTGTCCTACTGATGCAGCTAGCTCTAAGGATTATATTGAGAGAGAGAATTTTCAAATTTTTAGCTGGTCTCAACTCAGAGTTTGATCAGGTTAGGAGTCGGGTTCTTGGGATGGAACCGTTACCCAATCTTCGGGAAGCGTTTGCTTACTTTCAGAATGAGGAGAGTTGCCGATCAGCTATGCTTCCCTCCACCACTACTGATAGGTCAGCCTTGATTTCCTCCAATCAGAGAGGGGGTAATGGTCCGTATCCTCTAAAGAACCAAAATGATGAGACTGTGGAAGACAAGAGTAAGCAGTTCTATGATTACTGCAATAGGCCTTATCATACTCGTCAGACATGCTGGAAGCTTCATGGCCGTCCTCCCATGGTGAAAGGAAGGGGGGGGGGGGGGGGGGGGGTGGACGAGTTGGTGGTCGAAATGGTGGCAAGGGAAATGGACCTCGGGCTCATTTGTCCACTGGATCTGATCCTAGTTATCCAGAGGAGTCCCTGTCACCTTCGCGTACTACTGGGAGTATTAGCAGTTCTGATTTGGAGACATTGAGGCGTATTATGGCACAGTTGGTTACTCCTATGAGCTCTTCGACCTCTTTTGCCCAAGCAGGTAATTTTGCTAATTTTACTAGTGCCTTACATTCTCATTCTCAACAACCATGGATTATTGACTCTGGGGTTTCTGATCATATGACTGGTCTGTCCTCTGTTTTTTCTACTTATGCTCCCTGTTCAGGTAAAGATAAAGAAAGAACCACAGATGGTAATTTTTCTTCTGTTTCTGGTAAAGGTGTCATTCATGCCTCTAACTTGCCTTTATCTTCGGTTCTTCATGTTCCTTATTTTTCAACAAATCTTCTTTCAGTTAGTAAAATCACTTGCGATCTTAATTGTTGTGCAACTCTTTTCCCATCCCACTGTGTTTTTTAGGACCTCTCCACAAAGAAGAAGATTGGCAGTGGTAGGGAATCTAATGGACTCTATTATCTGATGCCTGATGAAGCTGAGAGTGGAAGTTTGCCCAGGAGTGCTCATCATTCATTGAGGGAGACTCTTCCTAAAAAGGCTTGGTTGTGGCACCAGAGACTAGGACATCCACCTTTTTCACTTCTTAGTCACTTATTTCCTTCTTTTATTAAACAATAAGACTGTTTCTGATGTTTTTTGTGAGGCATGTGAACTTGGCAAACACCGTCGTGCCACTTTTAAGTTGAGTTTGAATAAAAGTTCTAGTCCTTTTCAAATTATTCATACTGATGTGTGGGGTCCATCTCATATTTCTGCTTTGCATGGTTACAAGTGGTTTGTTACTTTCATTGACAATTTTTCTCGTACTACTTGGGTGTATTTGATGAAAGACAAAAATGAGGTGTTCTCTATCTTTAAAGCCTTTCACAAAATGATTTGCACTCAATTTAGTACTACAATCAAAATTGTCCGTTCTGACAAAGGAGGAGAATATATTTATGGTGGTCTCCAAGCCTATTTTTTGGAGCATGGCATGATACACCAACCTTCATGCACTAACACTCCTCAATAGAACAGAGTTGCAGAGCGGAAGAATCGCCATTTGTTGGACACTGCTAGGTTAATGCTTTTTTCAATGCAGGTTCCAAAGTCGTATTGGGGGGAGGCAGTTTTAACGGCTACCTACCTCATCAACATACTACCCACTCGTGTACTGAATAAGAAATCCCCTATCCAAATTCTCCTTAATCCGTCCTCCATGTTTGTTATTCATCCTAAAGTGTTTGGGTGTGTCTGTTTTGTTCACAACCATTCTCCGTCCCGAAAAAAGTTAGATCCCCGTGCCCTTAAGTGTGTCTTCCTTGGTTCTTCCCCTACTCAAAAAGGGTACATGTGTTCTCACCCTCCTACTCGTAAGTGGTATGTCTCTATTGATGTCACATTCCATTCGATGATATCTCTCATTCCCATCTTGCTAAGGATAAAGTGAAACGAACGACTTGCTAGACTTTTGGTAAGAACGTCTGCTAGCTGCTCCCCAGACATGACAAATGGAGTACAAATGCTTCCACAATTTAACTTCTCCTTTATAAAATGTCTGTCAATCTCCACGTGTTTTGTCCTATCATGTTGGACCGGATTATGAGCAATGCTAATGGCTGATTTACTATCACAGTACAGTTTCATAGAGTCTTTTGGCCCAAACCCCAGATCAATCAAAACTATCTGAATCCATAATAATTCACATACTCCTTGTGCCATAGCTCTAAACTCGGCCTCTGCACTGGATCTTGCTACCACTGCTTGCTTCTTGCTTCTCCATGTGACCAAATTACCTCCCAAAAATGTGCAATACCCCGTAATTGATCTCCTATCCATCACTGAACCTGCCCAATCAGCCTCGGTGTAGGCTTCAACAAGTGTATGACCATTCTTGGCAAAGAACAGCCCTTTCCCTGAGGCTGACTTAAGATATCTCATAATTCTAAACACAGCATCAAGATGGAGTTGTCTAGGAGCATGCATAAATTGACTTACCACACTAACAGTGAAAGCGATATCCGGTCTGGTATGAGCCAAATAGATAAGTTTGCCCACTAGTCTCTGGTATCTTCCCTTTTCAACCGGTTCTCCACTGGGATCATCACTGAGCTTCATATTTGGATCCATGGGAGTATCAACTGCTTTACAACCAAGCAAACCTGTCTCCTTTAGGAGATTTAGGACATACTTACGTTGGGATATAAACAGCCCTTCCTTGCAGCGTGCCACTTCTATTCCAAGAAAATATTTCAAATCTCCTAGATCCTTAATTTCAAAACTCCTTGGCAAGATAGGTTTTCAACTGTTCCATTTCAACTAAGTCATCGCCCGTGAGAACTATATTGTCTACATAGACGATCAAAGCAGTCAACTTCCCTTGTGATGAATGCTTGATAAAGAGAGTATGATCGCCTTGGCTTTGTCTGAAATCATATCGTATCATAGCTTGAAAAAATCTATCGAACTAGGCTCTAGGAGATTGCTTGAGGCCATATAAGGATTTCTGGAGGCGACATACCTTTACTTGTGTCTTACTGTCCTCAAACTCGGGAGGAATATCCATATACACTTCTTCTTCCAAGTCACCATGTAGAAACGCATTCTTGACATCAAATTGATGCAAGGGCCATTCCAGATTTGCTGCTAGCGACAGAAGGATCCTGATGGAGTTCATTTTTGCAACCAGGGCAAATGTCTCTTGGTAATCAACCCCATATGTCTGAGTAAAGCCCTTAGCAACAAGCCTGGCTTTGTATCTCTCAACAGTCCCATCCGCATTATGTTTCACGGTGAATACCCACTTGCATCCTACCTTCTTTTTACCTCGAGGTAACTCTGCTAGTTTCCACGTCCCATTTTTGTGAAGAGCTTTCATCTCTTCAACCATGGCATTCTTCCAATTAGGATTAGACAAAGCTTCCTGAACATGGTTAGGGATAGACACAGAATCGATTTGGGACACAAATGCCCTATATGATGGAGAGAGATGATAATATGAAACAAAATTTGAAAGAGGATGTTTAGTACATGCTCTAGTTCCCTTTCGCAGGACAATAGGCATGTCTAAATCATCATCATCATCAGATGGATCAACAATAACAGGTATTGGAGAATTAGCAATAGAAGGAGAGGAAATACCTGAATCATCTTCACTAGAAGGCGATTGAAGCGAGATTGGAGAGATGTGCCTTTTTTCTGCTGCCCCAAAAATTTGTCTCCTCTTATCCTTGGTATACGTTAACAATTCCTTACCTTCTCTCTCTTCCTCTCCTTTTTTCTCTCCTTTTTCTCCCTCTTCCTCACCTTTTTTCTGCTCACTCTTTTCTCCCTCATTCTCTCTTTTTCCTTTTTTTCCTCCCTCTTCCTCGCTAGATATAGGAAAGGGAACAATGAAAGCAGGCTCCCCCTGAAGAGGAGAAAGAGAGGACTGAAAGTAGGAAAGTGTTTCATCAAAAGTGACATCCATAGATACATACCATCGACGAGTAGGAGGATGATAACACTTGTACCCTTTCTGAGTTGGAGAATAACCAACAAAGACACATTTGACAGAACGAGGATCTAACTTCCGACGAGAAGGAGAATGATTGTGGACAAAACACACAACCAAACACTTTAGGAGAAATGGGAAAAATGGAGGATGACTTAGTAAGAAGTTCAATTGGAGATCTCTTACCAAGGACACGAGAAGGAAGACTGTCGATAAGATAGGATGCAGTTAGGACTGCTTCCCCCCAGTAAGACTTGGGAAGATGCATAGAGAAGAGCATAGACCTGGCTGATTATAACAAATGACGGTTTTTTCTCTCTGCAACACCATTCTGCTGAGGGGTGTTAGTGCAAGAAGTTTGATGGATCATTCCATGTTCAGAAAAATAGTGAGTGAGACCACCAAAGATGTATTCCCCTCCTTTGTCAGACCGAACAACCTTGACAACTGTGCTAAACTGTGTGCATATCATTTTGTGAAAAGATTTAAAGATGGAAAAAACATCATTCTTATCCTTCATCAAATAAACCCAAGTAGTGCGAGTACAGTCATCAATAAAGGTAACGAATCACTTATAGCCATTTAGAGTGATAATAGGAGAAGGACCCCAAACATCAGTGTGAATAATAGCAAATGGAGCAGTACTTTTATTAAAACTAGAATTATAAGTTGCACGATGATGTTTTCCCAACTCACAAGCCTCACAAGAAATGTTGGAAACGCTTTTATTATTGATAAGAGAAGGAAATAAAAAATGAAGTAAATAAAACGAAGGGTGGCCTAATCTCTGATGCCAGAACCAAGCTTCCCTAGAATAGTCTCTCTCTGTATATGATGAGCTGCTTGTGGTAAGTTTCCCTGTGTGGCTCCCTCTGACAGCAGAAAATATAGGCCATTCTCCTCTCTACCACTGCTAATCACCTTCTTCGTGGAGAGATACTGAAAGACACAATGAGATGGGAAGAAGGTAACACTACAGTTAAGATCATGAGTAATCCTAGCAATGGATAAAAGATTAGTAGAGAAATTAGGAACATGAAGTACTGAAGATAAATGTTATGAATTAGAAATTTTAATGACACCTTTACCAGAGATGGATGAAAGAGAACCATCTGCAGTTTTAACTTTCTCTTTACCAGAACTTGGGGTATAAGAAGAGAATACAGAGGAAAGATCGGTCATGTGATCGGAAGCTCTGGAGTCAATAATCCATGATTGACTAGAATCAGCATGTAAGGCATGTGAAAAATTAGCAAAAATACCTGACTGGGCAAAGGAAGTAGAGGCAGATGGAGTGTTCCACTGAGTTATAATACGGCGCAGTGTTTCGATATCTACACTACTGATGTTTCCCACTGCTGGAGAAGACGATGGAGGAGCTGAGGCAAGAGTATCTTTCTCCTCAAATGGAGATGAGTCAGTAGTCAAATGAGCTCGTGGAGGACCACGACCACCATACGGCCACCACCACGTCCCCTGGGAAAGGAAGGACGCCCATGAAGCTTCCAGCATGTCTCGCGAGTGTGTCCGAGACGATTGCAATGACCACACCAAGGTCTATTATTGTTGGTGTCACGTCCCATATACTGGGTTCTCTTGGAGGAGTAAAGGCCTTGCCGCCCCGTTGATTAGAGGATACCAAGGCTGACCTATCTGTCGATGAAGAGGGCAGCATAACAGAGTGGCGACTTTCTTCATCTTGCACAATAGAAAAATATTCTTGAAGAGATGGAAGGGGAACAATACCCAAAATACGGCCACGAACTGGATCAAACTCGGGATTAGGGGTGGCAATTTTTTAGACGACAACCCGTTTTATTGAGACAACCCGATTATGACACGGCACGACACGATTAAATAAAAAAAGTTAATATTTTTTATTGAATAGTACTCCAAACTAAAAATTAACCCAAAACCACGCAAGCCGTTTATGACCCGATTATGACACGCCTAACTCGAATTGCCACCCCTACTCGGGATTAAGACTGGCTAGAAACTTGAAGATTCTTTCCCCTTCAATGTATTTCTGAAAACCCGTAACATCAGTTGGATTAGAGGGATGAAATGTGATTAAATGATCAAGTCGCTTCCAAAGAGAGCCTAGAGCGGTGAAATACTGGAGAGTAGTGCGATCCCCTTTAACTTCGTCCTGAATTGCTCTTCGAAGTTCATACACTTGGGCAACATTCCCTTGACGGGAATATGTTTCAGCTAAAGTATCCCAAATATCTTTGGCCGTGCCCATAGATAAGAATGGATCGGCAAGTTCGGGTTCCATAGAATGAACTAGCCAACTCATAATAAGAGAATTATCACCTTCCCACTTGAGATAAATCGGATCATCACGACTTGGGGCCTTGATTGAACCATCCACATAACCGAATTTATATCGACTACGGAGCCATAAAGTTGCCGACTGGGACCATGAGAGGTAATTAGCACCATTGAACAACGCAGTGGTGATTTTGGAACCCAGATTCTCATTAACGTACGACTGTCTTTCGTTGCCCATAGAGGAACATGAAGAGGCGGCAATAGATTTCTCAGATATCACATCATCTTTTGACATGATGAAGGATGCAGATGATCAAGGGATGGTGGTCAAGGGAAGCCTAAGATGGTCCGATCTAATTAAACAACATAGATCCGCTTACGGATCGAAGACGAACAAACTAGGAGCAAATAATGTTCTCAAAAAATTATTGCGGCTAGGTGTGAATAGTGCTGCGGTGAACAGTAACTCGATGAACAGTGCTGCGATGAACAGTGCTGCGATGAATTGTGCTGCGATGAACAGTGCGCGATGAACAGTGTTGTGATGAATAGTGCTGCGATGAACAGTAACTTCGCGATGAACAATAACTTCGCAATGAAACTCTCGTTGGGTCGGCTAGGGTTAGGGTTAGGGTTAGGGTTAGGGTTAGGGTTAGGGTTAGGGTGGCGGCTGATGGTGGTGACGGTAGGCGGCTGGTGGTGGTGACAGAACCCTAATTTAGGGAGGCTCTGATACCATGTTGAATAACATTACACAATATTATTGAAGGCTTAATCTCACAACTGTGAGACCTCTTTATTTATAATAACAAGAGAACAAGTAATTACACACAAGTCCCTATACTAATCATAAAATAAATAAAAACATTTATAACTAATGAAACTCAACACTAACAATGCCCAGGAAGCTATGTGTGACCCTAAATGGAAGTCTGTCATGGTTGAAGAGATGAAAGCCCTCTCGAAAAATGGCACTTGGGAACTAGCAGAACTACCTCGAGGGAAGAAGACGGTAGGGTGCAAGTGGGTATTTACTGTGAAACATAAGGCTGATGGGACAATTGAGAGGTATAAAGCCAGATTGGTAGCTAAGGGATTTACTCAGACTTACGGGGTGGATTACCTAGAGACATTTGCTCCGGTGGCCAAGATGAATTCTATCAGAATTTTGCTCTCCCTTGCGGCAAATTTGGAGTGGCCATTACATCAGTTTGATGTAAAGAACGCATTCCTACATGGTGACTCAGGAGAAGAGGTTTACATGGATGTACCTCCAGGCTTTGAAGATACCAAGATAAGAGGAAAGGTGTGCTGTCTCAGGAAGTCGTTGTACGGACTCAAGCAATCACCTAGAGCATGGTTCGATCGTTTTTCACAGGCAATGCTCAGGTATGGGTTTAGACAAAGCCAAGGTGACCATACTCTCTTCTCTAAGCATTCTTCAGACGGTAAAGTCACTGCTTTGATCGTTTATGTCGATGACATTGTTCTCACTGGGGATGATATGGAAGAAATGGGGAAGCTAAAAAGTTACCTAGCTAAGGAATTTGAGATTAAGGATTTGGGGAATTTAAAGTATTTCTTGGGAATAGAGGTAGCAAGATCTAGTGATGGAATTTTTATATCACAGAGACAGTATGTGTTGGATTTGCTACAAGAAACATGTATGCTTGGTAGTAAAGCAGCTGATACACCCATGGATCCTAATAAAAAACTTGGGGATGATTCAAGTGGCAAACCAGTTGATAAGGGAAGATAGCAGAGAATGGTTGGTAAATTGATTTATTTGTCTCACACCAGGCCGAATATTCCTTTGCAGTGAGTGTGGTAAGTCAATTTATGCATTCTCCTAGACAGATTCATCTTGATGCTGTCTTTCGTATTGTGAGGTACCTCAAGTCAGCTCCAGGGAAAGGTTTGTTCTTTGGTAAGCATGGGCACACTCAGGTTGAAGCCTTTACAGATGCAGATTGGGCAGGGTCAGTGACAGATAGAAGGTCAGCCACGAGTTATTGTTCCTTTGTTGAGGGGAACCTGGTTACGTGGAGAAGCAAAAAGCAACCCGTAGTGGCTCGATCTAGTGCTGAAGCAGAGTTTAGAGCTATGGCACAAGGAGTGTGTGAGTTATTATGGATTCAGATTATCCTAACTGATTTGGGTTTTAAGCCTGAAGACTCGATGAAGTTGTACTGTGACAACACAGCTGCTATTGATATTGCTCACAATCCTGTTCAGCATGACAGGACCAATATGTGGAAATTGATCGTCATTTCATCAAGAAGAAGTTGTGTAGTGGGAATATCTGCACTCCCTTTGTGAAATCCGGAGAACAGTTAGCTGACGTTTTCACTAAGAGTCTTCTTAGTCGAGCTTTTCATTTTATTCTCAGCAAGCTGGGCTTGAGGGATATCTTCGCACCAGCTTGAGGGGGAGTGTTGAGCATTTCGTGTTATTATTTTATTATTGGGTGTTTTGTATAGTTGGATATTATTAGGACTACTTTGTAATATTTTATTTTCTCTATTATCATACAGTTTGAATAAAATCATAGAGTAACGATAGTTCTCTCTAAGTTTGGTGGAAATATTATTCAACAACATCAAATGTTATGCACCAATACTCCACAACAAAATGGAGTTGCTGAAAGAAAGAACCATCACTTGTTAGAGTCTGCTAGGTCTATGTTGTTCTCTATGGAGATCCCCAAGTCCTATTGGGGGGAGGTAGTCTTGACTGCTGCCTACCTCATCAATCGTATGCCTACTCGTGTCCTTGGTAAGAAAGCTCCTATTGAACTTCTTACCAACCCTTCTTCATTCCTTCCTATTCCTTCTAAAGTGTTTGGTTGTGTCTACTTCGTTCACAATCACTCTCCTTCCAGGTGGAAATTGGACCCTCGTGCTCTTAAATTTGTCTTTGTAGGCTATTCGCCTACACAAAAGGGTACAAGTGTTATCATCCCCCTTCTCGTAAGTGGTTCGTGTCTATGGATGTTACTTTTGATGAGAAATTGTCTTATTTATGGTTTTCCCAGCCCTCTTTAGGAGGAAAAACAGTTAGGTGAAGAGAAGTTGGGTGAAACGGTGCCATTTATTATAGGAGGAGGGGATGAAGTAAAAAAAAAGGAGAGGAAAATAGTAGTGAAGAAAAAATAGAAGTTGAAAGTGAAAAAATAGAAGTTGAGAGTGAAAAAATAGAAGTTGAGAGTGAAAAAATGAGAGGAGAGGAAAGTGCAGAGGATAAAAGGAAGAAGTTGTTGACCTATTCAAAAAATAAAAGTAGAAGGATTTTTTGGGGCAACAGATGAGAGGATTATTTCTCCAATCCCACTACAATTGACTTCTTCAAGTGATGAAGGTCCAAGTATTTCAACTCCTCCTAGTCCCTCTACTCCTATTCCTATTTTCTTCTTCTGAAAATGAGTTTGACATTCCTATTGCTCTTTGCAAGGGCACTAGAGAATGCACCAAACACCCTCTTTCTAAGTTTGTTTCGTACTCTCGATTGTCTCCATCTTATAAAGCTTTTGTGTCCAAACTCGACTCTGTTTTTGTCCCTAACCATGTACAGGAAGCTCTCATCGATCCTAAGTGGAAATCAGCCATGGTTGAAGAGATGAAAGCGCTTCGTAAAAATGGCACTTGGGAATTAACCGAGTTACCCCGTGGGAAAAAGACAGTAGGATGCAAGTGGGTATTTACAGTGAGACACAAAGAAAATGGGACAATAGAGAGATACAAAGCCAGGTTGGTAGCCAAGTGTTTTACTCAGACCTATGGGGTGGGCTTCCAGGAGACATTTGCTCCTGTTGCAAAGATGAACTCCATCAGAATCTTGTTGTCTCTAGCAGCAAATCTGGAATGGCCCTTGCATCAGTTTGATGTGAAGAATGCATTCCTGTATAGGGCTTTAGAAGAAGAGGTTTATATGGACATACCTCCTGGATTCGACGATGATGAGACTAGAAGAAGAGTGTGTCGCCTCAAGAAGTCTTTATATGGCCTCAAATAGTCTCCCATAGTTAGGTTTGATAGGTTCTCGCAAGCTATGACCAGGTATGGTTTCAGGCAGAGCCAAGGGATCATACACTCTTTGTTAAGCACTTGTCCTAGGGCAAGGTAACAACATTGATTGTTTATGTAGATGATATTGTCCTTACAGGTGATGATTTTGAGGAGATGAAGTTGCTTAAATCATACCTGGCTACGGAATTTGAAATCAAAGATTTGGGAAGTTTGAATTACTTCTTGGCAATCAAGGTGGCTCGATCCAAGGATGGAATTTTCATATCTCAATGAAAGTATGTTTTGGACCTACTAAAGGAGACTGACATGCTAGGGAGTAAGGCCGTGGATGCTCCATTGGATCCTAACGTAAAACTTGGGGATGATTCCGGTTAAGGATCAAAATTTCATTTCGGTGTAGTGTTTCGGTGTTCCCGGAAACAGAAACGTTTCGAAAACATGTGGAAACACTGGAAAAAACTGGAAACACAAAGAAACTTGTGGAAACATAACTTCAAACTAAACTGTATGCACATATAAAGCTTATAATTGATTAATTAAACCTTTGAGAGGTCTATATATGTAGTTATATCTATAGTATATAGTTCAAATTGAAAATACCTGATAATTTAGGCGTCAATGTACTGTCAAGCAGTTCATAGAATACAGAAAACACCATTCATAGAAAAGAAAAGTCACATATAAGCACATAAGGAGCTAATAAGACATCTCCAAAATATATATAGTTGTTCATTCAACAAATTCACATCCAACCGGCTGTAGAGTGTCGAGCAGGCGCATAAACTGGTCCAGGCTCCGGGTATTCACCAAGAGGAACATTATATGTGTTCTGGATATATCGGCAATACTCGGACCAGCCCATGTAAGCACGAAACCATGCCTCATACTGAGCCCTAAACCTTTCATAATCAACTTGACTACATCCAAATTGAAGTCCATGGCCATGTCCATAGCCTTGTGAGGATGATACTTGGGAGTCATATCCAGATGTATAAACTTGACCAGCTGTATGTGAATCGTATCCTGAGCCATAAGCATTTGAAGATGATGATCCTTGCCCATAGAAATCACCCCCGCTCATACTCACACTAGATATGCCAGTGTTGATCATATCAATATCCATAGCATTAATTGGTGCGGGATTATTTCTCTGATTGTGTGGATTACAATGTCGACCTTGACCACGTTCATACTGAAGCACACGACGGGAGCCATGATCTTCATCTTGTGTAGCATGAGTGAATCCTTGCTCTTCCGTGAATATAAGCCCTCGAGGACTTTAGCTACCCCTCCCTTTTGGCGATGAAAAACCAACATTGCCACCCAGACTCCCACCTTGTGGAGGACTAGTATCATCGTCTTCGTCATCATTTTCCATCGCCATTATCACTATCATCGTCATGATCGCTACTAACCATAGGTTGCTTACCACGTGCTTTTGACCCTCTTTCACTGTTATCCTGAGCCATACCATCACTCTCGGGTGATTTACCCATGTAGCTACGTATGTATTTGGTCTATTCGGATTACCGTTGCCATCAATCTCATCTAGAAGTGCATCCTCGGGGTCATCTAGCCATTATGAAAGTCCTATATTTTTTTCATCTTCATTAAATATAGTACTTAAGTCAATTGGTTGGAATTCTTGATTTCTTTGTTCTTTCGTCAAATATAGTACTTAAGTCAATTGGTTGGAATTCTTGATTTCTTTGTTCTTTAAACATGTGTTTAACCTTCAACCGCATGTTGTATTGTGTGAAAACCAACTTTTCTAACTTGTCATAATGGAGTCGATTGCGCACTTTAGTATGAATAAGAGCAAACGTGCTCCAATTTCTTTCATAACCACTAGATGAAGCTGTTTGTGATAAAATTCTTATAGCAATCTTCCTTAAGTTAGGAGCGTCCGTACCATACAAAAGCCACCATTCAGCTGTAATTAATAGATAATTGTTAATTAAAAATGTAAACAGTTTCAAACTGGTAAATATGCCACAAAATTCACCTGGATCCGTCCTAGTTCTCCCCCTGATTGCCGCTTGGTCTGAAAACCCATACATTGCCTTAGGAAACATTTTAACCTCAACAAGTGCTTGAGAAGCACGATTACCATCAGGCTCCAATCGAGATACTACGGCTCTAAGCGCTTTCAACAAACTTTCTTTCACACCTACACCTTCTTTATATTGGTATGCGGGATTCAAATAGTGAGCTACAATGAAGCACATGAATATTCAATTAGTCACTACATATGGCAATGACTAAATATAGCATATTAAATATTCACTACCATACCTGCCATGTGAATTGGCTAAATGATTTGCTTCTTCCATCAAGCATCAACAATGTCAAGATACTTCTTACAAGATTTAGGGGCAATCTCTGTAATGGCATGTCTTGCTCGTATCATTGCGTCATATACATATGGCATTGTAGCTCTTCTCTCCCCATCCACCATCTTTAGAACCTTTCCAATAGGTGCATGAATGTCGACAACAATCTTTGCTTTTCCCCAAAATTTAGCATCGAGTATAGTAGCTTGTACTCGCTTCCCCATTACGTCTTTGCTACCAGCACTCATACCCCAATCATATGATGTGAACATCCTTTGCAAACCACTTTTATGCTCTAAAATACTTTGAAGAGCAATGTAATTAGTTCCAAATTGTGTTTGCTCTGGACGAATAAAATCTCCCTTGTAGTATGTTCGGTATATTGCCAATATTCTGTTGTGGTTATAAATAAAGTTTGTGAACCTCTATGCCTTATCTAAGACATTCCGCACAGCCTCAATGCCAGCAAAATCATGTAATATTAAGTCCAAGGAATGAGCTGCACAAGGAGTCCAATATAAGTGTGGATTCACTTCCATCAACATTTCACCGGCCTTCTTGTATGCATTCCCATTGTCTGTGATGATTTGAACCTCATGTTTATCTCCAATTTGTTGAATGGTCTGATCCATCAGATCATAAATGAATGTTGCATCCTTGTCATTATTTGAAGCATTAAAAGATCGGTGAAAAATAACCTTTCCATCATAATAAACCAAGAAGTTGATAATTGCTAATTTGGTAGTTGAAGACCACTCATCACACATGATTATGATTCCATAAGTGTCAAACTTCTTCTTGAAAAGCTCAATTTATTCCCTTAGTTCCTCTATTTCATCATCTAATAATGGCCCTCCAATCTCGTAGGGTGTTGGCCCTACAACACCTGCACTAGCTAATGCAATTTTATCTATCATCAATTGATAAAAGTGGCCTTGAGCCTTGGATGGTGGGATATTTTCGTATGTGAAGAACTTTGCTATTGCATGTTTTGCTGACATTGCCCACTTTTTTGGATTCCACAAATGAGTTAACTTTGCTTGTTGGACTTCCTTATTTCAATGTAATGAAGGAGTCATTTCATGAATGTCAAGTCTTTTCTTCTTATCTTTTTGTGATTTGGTAGACATTTTATTCCAAGCTTCTTTCACACTACGAGATCGCATTAGTTTATGCATTGCATTTGCACCTCTTTTTTGAGTGGATGGTTCCCCCCTTGCTCTTCCATACATTTCACCAGCCATATGAATATCGTGAATATATTGTTGTTTGGCGTACTCTAAATCATCTCTCTCCTCCTTTGTCATAGCATCATCATCATCCGAATCATTGATTTCAATCCCACTTCTCTTTGTAGCAGTTCTGATCAAATTCCTCCTCATTTGAGCTCTTTGTTCTTCCACTTTCTCATGCTCTTTCTTATTTCGATTCAAGTAGTCCCTCATTGCTTTAGAAACTACTGAAGGGCACTTATCACATCTTTCAACATTTGAATTACCTCCAGCCAAGTGTTGCTTCAAATGTGACACACCACTACCCTTCATTATTTTGTGACAAAAGTTGCATTGCACGTGTTGCCGATTATCTCCAATATGTGTCCTGTGCTTCCAACCAATATCTCGTTGCTGTCTCTTTTTTTCAGTTGGTTGTGAAATGTCATAGTTATTTTTTCCCGACATTCCTACACATAATACATAATATTTAATTTAATTTAAAAAAAAAAAATATTTATAAGAATATTTATAAATTGGAATTAGCATACCACTATTATATGACTCATTACTAAATAGTATAGGCTGCAATTAGTATACACTAATTATTAATTTTATAACTAATTATTAATTTTACAACTAGTTTTATATTTCTAAAAATATAACTTATGTAACTTATTTTAGTATACACTAATTATTAATTTTACAACTAATTTTATATTTCTAAGAATGTAACTTATATAACTTATATTAGTATACACTAATTATTAATTTTACAACTAATTTTAGATATCTAAGAATATAACTTATATAAGTAATAAGTTAGAAGTTGTAACTAATTTTTATATTTCTAAGAATATTAGTTTCAATGAGTATTACTAAGAAATTACATCTAATTTTTATATGAATACAGTTTTGCTCACCCCAAAATTGCTCACCCTCCTTTCCTATTGGTTAATGTAGTGGGGGCACAGTATTAAAAATGTTTTCATTTTAAAATTAATTTTGATCAATTTGGGGTGAGTAATTTTAAGCAAAAATGTATTTATTTTAAATTAATTTTGATCCTTGAGTATGACTAATAATATAAGTAATAAGTAATAGCAAGAGTGAGCAATCGTGAACTAAATTTGGGTGAGCAAAAGTGCTCTCTAATATAATACAGTAATACAAATAATATAATACTTAAAAGTAATATATAATAATTATATTACTAATAATAATAAAACTTGTATTAGTAAATTACTAATACAAGTAATATACTAGTGTTATATATATATATCATATGATATAAGATAGAAGAGGAAAGGAGAGGAGATCAAAAAAAGAAAAAAGAAAAGAAGATACACTTACTGAGTTATTGGGCTACTGGCAGAGAGAGAGAGGAGAGGCGACAGCTTTCGGCGCCGAAGAAGAAGAAGAAGAAGAAGAAGAAGAAGAAGAAGAAGAAGAAGGAGAGAGAGAGTCGAAGATGAACCCTAGATGAAGAAGAAGATGAACCCTAGAAGAAGAAGTAGAAGAAGAAGAAGAAGAAGAAGAAGACAAAGAAGATCAAGTAGAAGAAGAAAAAGATGAAGAATAACAGGTCAGTAACATGTTGTATTCTCTCTCTCTCTCTCTCTCTTTTTTTTACTGTTCTCTCGTGATCTCCCCTTTTCCCCAATTTTCAAACCCCCTTTTCAGTTTCCACATGGATCTCTGCACTTGATTCAACACACACATGTTTTGTGCGAAACATGTGTGTTTCGTTGGAAACACACCGAAACCCTTGAATCTTGTCGAGACCTTAGAATTTTGAGATTCCTCTGCTGTTTCTCGTGTCGGTGGCCCACGAAATCGAAAAGTTTCGGCTGTTTCGACTGAAACTAAACGAAATTTTGATCCTTGTTTCTGGTGTAGAACCAGTTGATAAGGGGAGGTACCAGAGATTGGTAAGTAACTTAATTTATTTGACTCAAACGAGACCTGACATTGCTTTTGCAGTTAGTGCAGTGAGTCAATTCATGCATGATCCCAAACAGCTCCATCTAGATGAGGTCTTTAGGGTCTTGAGGTATCTGAAGTCAGCACCAGGGAAAGGTTTATGCTTTGCTAAACATAATCATATGTTAGTAAAGGCCTATATCGATGCAGATTGTGCCAGGTCTATTACTGATAGGAGGTCAACCACATGTTATTGCTCGTTTGTTGGAGGTAATTTGGTGACTTGAAGGAGTTAAAAACAGCCAGTAGTAGCCAGGTCTAGCGCTGAGGCAGAGTGTGGAAGTCCAAAGTTGATATCCTGATCTCCAGGATTGATTCTGCTGTATAGGGATAAACCCAAGTGTATCTTGACCAATGAATTAGTTAGCTATTTGTTTGCCTTTCCTATTTTGTAAAGATTAAATTTTCTATTTTAGTTAGTTCAGGATTGTTAGCATATTTTCTGGTCCTTGAATCAAGGGAGTTACCGTGTTTGTGGTTTCCCCTTTTCCTTTATAACTTTGTACATTCTTTCTGGAAATATTAAGTGTGAATTCTCCCAAAAACTTCATGGTATCAGAGCTCTCTCTGAAAACCTAATCTCTCATCAGCCACTCTTTCTTCGGCCTTATCAGAATAGATCGGCGTCATAACTTACACTGACCTCTGCTTTCCTTCTCTCACTCGCAACCCTCTCAATCCTTTATTACGGAATGACCAGCAGCAAGGAGGACTCTACTCAAGGAGGACCTGAGGGTAATCTCCTTCATATCACTGGGCACAAACTCAACGGCCATAATTATCTCCAATGGACACAATCTGTTATGATGTTCATTTGTGGGAAAGGCAAGGTTGATTATGTGACTGGTGTAACATTACAGCCAAAGAAGGATGATCCCAAATTCAAGGTCTGGAAGACAGAAAATAATATGGTAATGTCCTGGCTCATCAACTCAATGACTAATGAGATTGGTGAAAATTTCATGTTTTATGGAACGGCCAAAGAAATTTGGGATGCTGTGAAAGAAACCTACTCAAACAATGACAATACGGCTGAAATCTTTGATATAGAAAGTATTCTTCATGATTTGAGACAGGGAGATCTCTCTGTCATCCAATATTTCAACACCCTAACCCGTCATTGGCAGTAACTGGACATCCTGGAAGAATTGGAATGGGACAGCCCTGGAGATAGCGTTAAATACAAGAAACTAATCGAGAAGAAATGGGTATTCAAGCTCTTACTTGGCCTCAACAAGAACCTAGATGAAGTCAAGGGACGAATCAGGAGTTCCAAGCCTCTCCCAACTCTCCGTGAGGCGTTTTCTGTGGTTCGAAGGGAAGAAAGCAGAAAGAAAGTGATGCTAAAAAATCCAACCACGCCTTCAACAACAACTGAAAGCTTTGCTCTTTTCTCCCGCAGTGCTAATCCTCCTAGCTTTGACAACAAAGGGAAGAAGGACAGACCATGGTGCAATCACTGCAGAAAACCCTGTCATACCAAAGACACATGCTGGAAGATACACGGCAAGCCTACCGACTGGAAACCTCGAGAAAGCCGGGGATTTGCTGTAACTACCGATGAGCCCACCAACTCAGAAGCCTCTTTATTCAGCAAAGATCAGATGGATCTCCTTCAAAAATTGTTTAACCAAGTGCAGCCAAGTGCCTCCACTTCAATCATTGGTACTGGGTCCATAGCCCAGAAAGGTAAATTCTCAAATGCCTTGAGTATCAAAACTTATAAACAAAGTATGTGGATAATCCTGATCATATGACTGGTGATCCTTCATTATTCCAATCTTTTCATCCTTGTCCTGAGAATCACAAAGTTCGTATTGCAGATGGATCTTTATCCTGTGTAACTGGTATTGGGTCCATAGCAATCTCACAAGATCTTGTCTTGAAATCTGTTTTTTTAGTCCCTAATTTGACATGCAATTTGTTGTCCATCAGTAAAATCACAAAAGATCATAACTGTGTTACTAAGTTTTTTCCCACTCACTGTCAATTTCAGGATGGACTCGGGGAAGGCGATTGGCAATGTTGAGGAGTGTGCGGGGCTCTATCTCTTTAGAGTTGAAACTATCTTTGAGAAACAGGCTCGATGTGTATCTGCTCCAGCCATAGTGGGTCATCCTGTCAGGGATTCATTTTCAGTTTCTATTCTTAATTCCAATAACAATAGTGCAATCATGTTATGGCACTATAGATTAGGTCATCCTAGTTTTTTGTATTTATCAAAGTTGTTTCCTTTGTTGTTCAGAAATAAAAATCCAAGTCAGTTTCAATGTGAAGTTTGTCAATTATCCAAACATGTGAGAAATTCCTTTCCAACACATAATTCAAAGCATCTCATCCTTTCTACATGATACACAGTGACATTTGGGGTCCATCTCGTATCACCAATATTTCAGGGAAACAGTGGTTTGTTTCTTTTATTGATGATCATACAAGAACAACTTGGATATTTCTCATGCAAGAAAAATCAGAGGCAGGTCCTATCTTTAAAAATTTTCATTCCATGATCCAAAATCAATTTCAAGCCAAGGTTCAAATTCTTAGAACAGACAATGCATCCACTGCATCTGCTTCCACTGCATCTACAGGTGCCTCCTCTTCATTTGCTCAATCAGGTAACTTTGTCACATCCGCAAGGGCACACTTGTCTCACTCTTCTTCTCCCTGGATTATTAATTCTGGTGCATTTGATCACATGTCTAAATGTTCTGCTATTTTCTTTGTGTACAAGCCTTGTTCAGGTAAAGACAAGGTTCATGTTGCTGATGGTACTTTTTCCCCTATTTCCGGGAAGGGTACTATTCATGCCACTTCATCATTGCCATTGTCATCTGTGTTACATTTTCCCAACTTCTCTCATAATTTGTTATCCATTAGTCGTATCACTCAAGACTTACACTGTAGTGTAACTTTTTTTCCTTCTCATTGTGTCTTTAAGGACCTTACCACGGGGAGCATGATTGACTGTCATGTTTCAAAAAAAAAAAAAAAAAAAAAAAAAAAGAGAGGGTAAAACTGTGTTTAAATGCATATGTGCGAGCCTATTGAATTTTTGGTGAAGCATTTAAATTTATATTAACTTGTGCCATTATATTTATTTATTTATTTTCTTTTCTTTTCTTATTTTATTATATTTTATTATTATTATTATTGTTATATTTTTTTTATTAACTTGGTGTTAAAGTGGGTACATGTTTTAAATTGGGTGTGTAGTAGTAGACCACACACACACACACACATGCATTACACATCTACATCTTAAATACAAAACAAAAGACAAAAAAAAATTGGTGGGCCCCACTACACCCCCTAAATGGCCGGCCATCCCCTTCTCTCTCTCCTCATTTTCATTTTTTTTCTTTTCTTTCTCTCTTCTTCTCCTTCTTCTTCTATATCTATATGTATAGTTGGGTATACACAAAAACCTCCATAAACCCCTCACCTTCAAGCTCAAATAGGCCATTATAGAGTGATTTTTGTGAGTTTTGCTATTTCACAAAATAGTCTTAGAATTTCATGAGCTTTCTAGTGATACCAACGAATTTCATTTTGGTGGCCATTAGCATGGTTTACCCAAATTACCTAGAGCTTCCAAACTTCTCATCTACAACCATGGAGGTCTATTGAAAAATTACTACATGCAGTGAGTTCTTGAGCTCCCAAGGACCTCTTTTTTCATCATCTTGGAGCCATTTGGAGTCCCTTGATTCATTCTCAATTTTTGGGTGATTTCCATTTATTTTGGAAAATCTTCAATGAGGTAGATTTACATTGTTGCATCTCCATATGTTATGCTCGTCTAAGGTGATTTGTGTTCATCAACATGCTAGGAGAATGACTTGGACACATGTATTAGGATTTTCCCCAAGTTGTAATGTTAGGGTTATTTGCCTAAATGTGAATTATATGCCTTGGTTGTATAAGTTGAATATTTGGGGTGTTAAATGTAATTAGAGTAATGTAGGAGAATATAATATGGACACATGCATTACTTTCCCCTAAAGTTGTAAATTTAGAGTTGTATGCCAAATCGTGACTTACATGCTTTGGTTGTACTATAGTTGATTATGTGATGCTAGACGTGCTTATGATGCTCCCTTTATGTGTAAAAGCACGCTAGGACGTTAGTATAGAAATCCTTGTTAGGATTGTCAAGTTATGCAAATTTATTACATTCTTTGAGTCTCTTGATATTATGTTTAATGGACTAGAATTATTGCTTAATTTATTTTAGTGGATCATCCATAATGTCATCTTAACGTTACATGTATTGAGGCCTAATCAGCAAGCACTCATGTATCACGACATAATTGTTTTGTTTGAAAAAGAGAGAAAAACCCCATGTGAGGGAATTTGATTAAAGAAAATCCGGATATGGGTTGTGATGTGAGACATGGAGAATGACCCTTAGAAACATTCAAACTCCAACTATATTCGGGTAGCTCCCGGAAGTTGGTATGCTACACTCCATGCGCGGGTGGCTCATAGTCTGGTAACGAGAGAGAGAGAGAGATGTGCATATATCATGCATAGCCTTGCGGCTTTAGTCATTTCATTGTAGCCGTGGTGGCGATCCATTGCACCTCATTTCATTTTAGTCATGGATAGCATATAGGCTTGTTACAATGTTTTCTACGAGCCGTCGTTCTCATAAAAACGACAAAACATTTTTCAGGTGGACTTGATAAGGGCAAAGAGCACTTATGGCTCGACGCATAGAAGTTGATGCATATTGTTTCTCTTTGAAGATTCATGCTTAGATATGTACATGGATAGTTCCCATGTGAACTTTGGACTTTTGAGAAGTTTGTGATAGTTTTATGCTCTAAAAAGAGAATTATTGTATTAGTTTTACTCTCCAACCCAGAAAGGCTACAAGGGTTATCATCCTCCTTCGCGAAAATGGTATGTATCCATGGATGTTACATTCCATGAATCTCAGTCTTACTTTCAGTCCTCACTTACATCTGAGTCACCTCTTCAGGGGGGAGCAATGGTATGGAGAAGAGGTGCCTTTGTCTGTCCCTTTGTCTTAAGGGGAAGTTGTTATGGATATTACTGCTGAGAAAGTAAAGGCAAAAGAAACAATTGAGGGAGAAAATGAGGTTGGGAAGGATATGGAGAAAGAAGATGCTTGTACTCCATTGAAAGAAAAGGAGCTGATGGTTTACTCTAGAGGCACATGGAATAAGTCCAAGAATAAAGAGATCACTCCTTCTACTCTTCCACTGTCATCTCCTTAAAGTGTTGAGGACCAAGGTAATTCTGATTCTGATCAAGGTAATTCTGATTCTGATCTTGATGTCCCTATTGCTGTACGTAAGGGTGTTAGGGCTTGTACCCAACATCCTATCTCGAATTTTGTGTCATATTCTCACTTGTCTCCCTCCTATAAAGCTTTTCTTTCGAAAATTGATTCTGTGTTTGTTCCTAATAATGTCCAGGATGCTCTTGCGGATCCCAAGTGGAAGCATGCTATAATCGAAGAGATGAAAGCTCTTCGTAAGAATGGCACTTGGGAATTGACGAGGTTTCCTGAAGGCAAAAGAACTATGGGGTGCAAGTGGGTGTACATTGTGAAGCATAAGGCTGATGGCTCCATTGAAAGGTACAAAGCCCGGCTTGTTGCTAAGGGTTTCACACAAACCTATGGAATTGATTATCAGGAGACATTTGCCCCTGTTGCAAAGATGAACTCAATTAGGGTCCTTCTGTCACTGGCTGCCAACTTTGGGTGGCCCCTTCACCAGTTTGATGTGAAGAATGCATTTCTCCACGGTGATCTAGAAGAGGTGGTGTATATGGATGTTCCTCCTGGCTTCGAGGATTCTAAGACAGACGGCAAGGTGTGCAGGCTCAGAAAATCATTGTATGGCTTGAAACAGTCTCCTAGGGCATGGTTCGAGAGGTTCACACAGGCTATGCTCAGGTATGGTTTTAGACAGAGTCAAGCTGATCACACTTTGTTCATTAAACATTCATCACAGGGTAAGCCTACTACATTGATCGTGTACGTGGATGACATTGTCTTGACTGGGGATGATTTGGATGAAATGCAAAGGCTGAAAGAGTACTTATCCAAGGAGTTTGAAATAAAAGACTTGGGGACTCTTAAATATTTTTTGGGGATTGAGGTTGCTAGATCTAAGCATGGAATCTTCATTTCACAAACGAAATATGTACTTGACTTATTGGAGGAGACAGGAATGCTCGGAAGTCGAGCGTGTGACATTCCGATTGAATTAAATCAGAAACTTAGTGATGATTTAGGTGGAGCAGAGGTAGATAAAGGTAGATATCAGAGGTTGGTGGGAAGATTCATTTATCTTTCTCATACTTGACCTGATATTGCCTTTGCTGTAAGTGTTGTAAGTCAATTCATGCACGCTCCCCGTGAATCTCATATGGAGGCTGTCTTCAGGAATTTGAGGTATTTGAAATCAGCTCCTGGAAAGGGTTTATTTTTTGCTAGACATGACCACCTTTGAGTGGAAGCATACATAGATGCTGACTGGGCTGGATCTGTGACAGACAGGAGATCCACTTCAGGCTATTGTACCTTTGTGGGAGGTAATCTAGTTACATGGCGGAGTAAGAAGCAGAATGTGGTGGCTAGGTCTAGTGCAGAGGCCGAGTTCAGAGCCATGGCTCAAGGTGTATGTGAACTTCTGTGGATTAAGCTGTTGTTAAAAGACTTAGGTCTTGATCTCTGTGACTCTATGAGATTGTATTGCGACAACAAGTCTGCAATCAACATTGCTCACAATCCAGTGCAACATGATCGAACTAAACACGCGGAGTTTGACATACACTTCATCAAGGAGAATATCAGTAGTGGTGTGATCTGTACTCCATTTGTGAAGACCGGGGATCAACTTGCGGATATTCTCACAAAGGGAGTTGGGAGTAGACCGTTTCATTTTGCTCTTAGCAAGTTGGGAATGAGAGATATTTTTGTACTAACTTGAGGGGGAGTGTTAGTTTACGTGTTTTATTATTTTTATTTTTTACTTTATTCTCTTTATCCTTATGTATTAGACATAGGGGCACTATTGTAATTCTGTTTTCTTCTCTTCATATAATAAAATACAGGAGGCTTCATTAGTCTACTTAGTTTTTGCCCTAAATCTAATTCTACAATTCCCACTCTCAGCTTCCTTGGGCAGCTGAAAATAGAGTCCATTCTCTTCCCTACCACTGCCAATCATTTTCTTTGTGGAGAGATCCTGAAAGACACAGTGAGAGGGAAAGAAAGTCACACAACAATTTTGGTCTCGAGTAATGCGACTAATAGAAATAAGATTAGTCGAAAAATTGGGTACATGAAGAACCGAAGATAAAGTTAGAGAATTAGAAGCATTAATGACACCTTTACCAGAAATAGGAGAAAGATTACCGTATGCAGTTCTAACTTTATCTTTACCTGAACACGGAGCATAGGTAGAAAAATTGGTAGACAGACCAGTCATGTGATCGGAAGCCCCCGAGTCAATGATCCATGGTTGTTGAGAGGTAGCATGTAAAGCACAAGAAAAATTAGCAACATTACCTGCTTGAGCAAAAGACGTAGAAGAACTCGTGGGAGTGTCTAGTTGTGCCATAATACGCCTCAATGTCTCCAGGTCAGCACTAATAATACCCCCTGTAGCAGATGAAGGGGAGGATGACTCCTCTGAATGAGGAGGGTCAGAACTAGCGGATAAGTGAGCCCTGGATCCGCTGCCCCGGCCGCCACTGCGTCCTCCACCTCTCCCCTTTGTCAATGGTGGACGGCCATGGAGCTTCCAACAAGTCGCACGAATATGCCCTGATCTATTGCAATAATCACACCACTTGTCTTTAGCATCAGTACCCTCAGAAATATTATCTTTCCGTGAATTGAAAATAGGGCCCTTACCCTCTCTCTGACTAGATGAGGCCAAAGCAGACCTATCAGTGGAAACAGGGGAAAGCATAGCAGAGCGGCGACTCTCCTCGTTCTGAACATATGCAAATGCTTCCCTAAGTGACGGTAAAGGTTCCATCCCAAGTACCCGATTCCTAACTTGATCAAACTCGAAATTGAGCCCAGCAAGGAGTTTAAAAATTCGTTCACTCTCAATATATTCTTTAAAACTAGCAGCATCTATGGGACAAACTGGGCGATGATTTTTCAAGTGATCAAGACGCTTCCACATAGTGGATAAGGATGTAGAGTACTGAAGTGTAGAACGGTCACCTTGAACTTCGGCCTCAATAGTCCTACGAAGTTCATAAATTTGAGCTATGTTACCTTTCTTAGCATATGTCTGTGCAAGAGTATCCCAAATGTCATTTGCAGTTTCCATTTCCAAGAAAAATTTAGCAATAGCGGGTTCCATCGAATGAACAAGCCAGCTCATAACCAGATAATTATCAATCTCCCACTTAGCATAAGTGGGTTCATCACGACTAGGTGCCTTGATCGTGCCATCAACATAACCATACTTCGCTCGACTGTGGAGCCAGAATGTGGCAGACTGAGACCACGAAAGATAATTTTCACCATTGAGTAAGGCAGTAGTGATTTTGGATCCAGGATTCTCGGTAACAAGGAACTGCTTCTCATTACCTATAGGAGAATCTTTACCACTAGGGTTTCCAGTTGTGATTCCTTCATTTGACATGTTGAAGGAAATGTGCACTTACCCAAAGAGAACGATGGTCAGCAAGGCCCTCCTAGTACTCACACGCAACTTTTAGGTGCAATTGTCCACTTTATGGACAGGTCATGGGTCCAAAATCAGACCTAAAAAAGGAAGAAACAAAGGATTGGATCAGCCCTAATTGAATTTGTATGAACCAATCAATAGGGCTGAAAAAGAAGAGAAAAAAGAGAAATAGGGCTGTCGGATCAGGCCAAGCTTGAAAAAAGTTCTCTTGGGTGAACAGTACCGTGAATAGTACCAGTGAACAGTGCGATGAACAGTAACTATGAACAGTAACAATGAATAGTGTGATGAACAGTAACAGTGAACAGTAATGATGAATAGTGCTTAGGTCGTGTTTGGTGGTGGAAGGTGTATGGGTTGGGGTGGTGTGTTGGTGGCTGGAGGAAGCTAGGGTTAGGTAGAGGATGGTTGGGAAGGCTCTGATACCATGTTAACAAGCATTTGGTCAAACTTAGAGAGTACAATCGTCTCTCTATCTTTTATTAATAAAGAGAAGAAGAAAAGAAAGGGAAAAATAATTACAGAGAAGTCCCTACACAAAGATAAAATAAAATAATAGAACTAAAAGATATAACTCTCAACAAGAGCATCCAATTCTTCCCGAGCAAAGCCAGGAACCTAATCCAAGTCCTAGTTTAGAAACCAACCCTTCAGGTAACACTGATATTTATTCTGATCCTTCATTGACTAATGATGTTGATGTCCTTATTGCTCATAGAAAAGGTGTGAGATCATGCACTCATCACCCAATTTCTTACTTTGTGTCATATATGATAGATTATCTCCTAGCTATAAAGCTTTCACCTCCAATCTGTCAAAAATAGATATTCCATACATCATCTAGGAAGCAATCACACAACCAAAATGGAAGAAAGCCATTGAAGAAATCCAAGCTCTGGATAAAAATGGGACTTGGGAATTGGCAGCACTTCCGTAAGGTAAACGTCCAGTGGGGTCCAAATGGATATTCAATGTCAAGTATAGAGCAGATGGAAGCATTGACCGATACAAAGCTCGATTGGTTGCAAAGGGATTCACTCAGACCTATGGCATTGACTACCAAGAGACGTTTGCTCCGTTAGCTAAACTGAATACAGTACGAGTCTTGTTGTCCTTGACAACAAACCTAGATTGGCCGCTTCATCAGTTAGATGTGAAAAATGCTTTCCTAAATGGTGACTTAGAAGAAGAAGTCTACATGGATATTCCTCCAGGTTTTGATACGGAGAAGAATGCCAACAAAGTGTGCAAGCTGAAGAAATCCCTATACGGTCTTAAACAGTCACCGAAAGCTTGGTTTGATAAATTCACTAGAGCAGTGAAGAAGCATGGATTCGCACAAGGGCAGTTAGATCACACACTCTTTATCAAGCATTGACCAAGTGGGAAGATCACCATTCTTATAGTATATGTGGACGACATCATCTTAACAGGTGACAATGAAGAAGAAATGGTCTGGTTAAAGTTAATTCTAGCCAAAGAATTTGAAATCAAGGACCTTGGAGCACTAAGGTATTTTCTTGGCATGGAGATAGCTAGGTCAAAGAAGGGCATCTCAGTTTCTCAACGAAAGTACACTCTAGACTTACTAAAGGAAATAGGAATGCTCGGGTTCAAACCAGTAGACACTCCTATGGATCCAAATGGTAAAATTGGAACGAAAGAGGGAAGTACTCCAGTTGACAAAGGCTGTTATCAATGTCTTGTGGGAAAACTCATCTACTTGTCCCACACTAGACCTGATATTGGATTCTCAGTTAGTGTGATCAATCAATTCATGAACAATCCCACTGAAGAACACCTTGATGCTGTATACAGGGTTCTCAAGTATCTCAAAATGACACTGGGGAAAGGTCTATATTTCAAAAAGGGGAATGATAAGAGCATCGAGATCTTCACCGATGCAGACTGGGCAGGCTCCTTAACTGATCGAAGATCTACCTCGGGTTATTGTACTTATGTGTGGGGGAACTTGGTTACTTGGAGAAGTAAGAAATAGTCGGTGGCACCTAGAAGCAGTGCTGAAGCTGAATTCAAAGCCATGGCACATGTTATATGCGAAGGAATGTGGTTGAAAAGAATATTAGAAGAACTTAAGATTCCCATTCAAAGCTCAATGAAGATGTTTTGCGACAATCAAGCAGCAATAAACATCGCAAAGAATCCTGTTCATCATGACAGGACAAAACACGTGGAAATCGATAGACACTTCATCAAGGATAAAGTTGAAGAAGGAATAATCACGATGGTCTATACACCCACGAATCTGCAAATTGCAGACATCCTCATAAAGGCTCTACCAAGAATCAACTTCGAGAACTTGACTTCCAAGCTTGGAATGATTGATATCTACTTATCAGCTTGAGGGGGAGTGTGGAAATCCAAAGTTGATATCCTGATCTCCGGGATTGATTCTGCTTTATAGGGTAAACCCAAGTGTATCTTGACCAATCAATTAGTTAGCTATTTGTTTGCCTTTCCTATTTTGTAAAGATTAGATTTTTTATTTTAGTTAGTTCAGGATTGTTAGCATAATTTCTGGTCCTTGAATCAAGGGAGTTACCGTGTTTGTGGTTTCCCCTTTTCCTTTGTAACTTTGTTCATTCTTTCTGGAAATATTAAGTGTGAATTCTCCCAAAAACTTCACAGAGTTTAGGGCCATGGCCCTAGGAGTATGTGAGTTGTGGATTCAAATTGTGTTATCAGATCTTGGTTTTGGACTGAAAGACTCAATGAAGTTGTATTGTGATAATAAGTTTGCCATTAGTATTGCACACAATCTAGTCCAGCATGACCGGACAAAGCATGTGGAGATTGATAGGCATTTCATCAAGGAAAAACTAACTAATGGGAGCATATGTACGCCTTTTGTGAAATCAGGGGAGCAACTAGCTAATATTCTTACAAAAGGCCGTGCAAGTTGATCGTTTTAGTTCATTCTTAGCAAGCTGGGCATGAGAGACTTCTTCGCACCAACTTGAGGGGGAGTGTTGAATGTTATATTATGTTATTTCTATTGTATTTTATTTTTGTTATTTATCCTTAGTAAGGGGATCTCTATGTAATTATTGTTATCTTTTCTATGAATAAAATAGAGGGTCTCACTAGTGTGAACACTAAGCTTTTGTGAGCTTTCACAAAATTAACACGTAGTTGTATCAACGCTATCTCCACCAGTACCGTTACCTGACTAGGTTTGAAATCTGAACTGCATCCTCATCCCTACAAAGTTTCCTGGGTTGACACTTCTTCTCTCGCCATCAAAGAAAGGTATTTGGTTCCTATCCAATTCATTTCTTATAAGGCAGACATTTAGTGCGATGTAATTCCCATGGATGTGGGGTATGTCATCCTTGGTTGACCCTGGTTATATGATTTGGATGTCACCATCTATGGTTGTTCAAACTCTTGCTCTTTTGAGTATGGAGGCAAAAGGATCAAACTCAATAACCCAAACCCGTAACTAAGAGTAAAAAGGCAGAATCCTCGCCAAGGCCAGGGTTACACCTCCTTACACCCAAAGAGTTTGAGCGGGAAACAAAAGCAGAGTCTATCATATTTTTCTTGGTTTCTAGAGAGGTCAAACTGGAAGACACGAACGACCCTCCAAATGAGGTCGTACCTATTTTAACCGAGTTCCACGACGTTTTCTCTGCTGACCTCCTAAACCACCTACCACCATTGCGGGATATCCAACATGCCATTGACTTTGTCCCAAGGGCTTCTTTACCGAACCTTCCTCATTACCGAATGAGCCCAACAGAACACGTTGAGCTTCGTAAACAAGTACAAGAGATCCTTCTAAAGGGATTTGTGCAGGAAAGCACTAGTCCTTACGCCGTGCCTGCGTTATTAACTCCAAAAAAGGATGGTTCTTGGAGGATGTGTGTAGACAGCCGAGCAATGAACAAGATCATAGTGAAATACTGTTTTCTAATCCCTCGACTCGATGATACGTTGGATCAAATGGCTGGAGCCAAGATTTTCTCGAAAATTGATTTAAAAAGCGGCTACCACCAAATCCGAGTTCGCCCAGGCGATGAATGGAAGACAACTTTCATGACCAAAGATGGTTTATACGAGTGGCTAGTTATGCCATTTGGGTTGTCTAATACTCCGAGTACATTTATGAGGGTCATGACCTAAGTACTACACCCGTTCATGGGTCAATTTCTTGTGGTATATTTTGATGACCTCCTCATATATAGTGACTCCAAAGAGACTCATTTGTCTCACCTCAAGCAAGTTTGTCAAGCCCTGAGAGAAGCAAACTTATATGGCAACCTTGAGAAGTTTTCCTTCTTTGTTGATTACGTAGTCTTCCTCGGCTATGTGGTCTCATCTGAAGGCATGCCCGTTGATCCAAGCAAAGTTACGGCAATTGTAGAATGGCCAGAGCCCAAAACAATTCATGATGTCCGTAGGTTTCACGGTTTAGTAACTTTCTATCGGCGCTTCATCAAGGGGTTTAGTACCATCGTCTTCCCCCTCATTGACTGTTTAAAGAAAGGGGACTTTGTATGGACAACTTCTGCTGCTCGTGCATTTCAAGAAATTAAGTTGCAAATGACCCAAGCTCCAGTTATGTATCTCCCTAACTTCACAAAACCATTTGAAGTTGAGTGTGATCTATGAAGCACGGACGCGGGTGCGGGGACGCGGTTGCGAGGAGTTCGGCAATTTTCCCAAAATCAAGAGTGCGGGTGCGGCGGAGGTACTTATATAAAATATTAAAAATATATTTTTATATATTCCTATATGAAATATTCAAGTACTACACTCTTGTTTTCATATTTTATTTATTTATTTATTTTCTGATTAAGACTTAATAACAAGAAACAAGCAATAAACTCATAAAACTACAAATAATTTGCTACCAAAGAAAATAAAAATCACCAAACTAACAAACATTTGCAATTAGAAAGAAAAATAAAATCTGGAAAAAATCATCTCTGGAAAAAAAATACCAGATTGATGCTTCTAGGTTGTCGGATCCTCGTGGGCTAGGTTCATCGAGGGCTGACCTGACCACAAGCCTGGTAGAGTTGAGAGAGAGAGAGAGAGAGAGAGAGAGAGAGAGAGAGATACGACCGAGAGACAGAGAGAGAGAGAGAGATACGAATTGAGAGATACGAGAGAGAGAGAGACGATCGAGAGAGAGAGAAACGAGAGAGAGAGAGAGAGAGAGAGAGAGAGAGAGAGAGAGAGAGAGAGAGAGAGAGAGAGAGAGAGAGTTGAACCTGTTAGATCGTTTGGACTGGAGCATCGCTGCTAGACTGATTGTTTTTTTTCTTCTCCCCTATTTCTTTTCTTTTTTCTTTTTTTGACTGAATGTGTTGTATAACTTGATATAATTAGGGTTTTTTTATAAATAATTTTGTACTATTTATTTTTTGGACCCCTAGTTTATTAAAAAAATTGTTTTTAAACTTTATTTTTTTTAAAAAAATTGCCCCCGCCGCACCCCACAAGTGTCCCTCCCGCACCTTGCCGCAACCACGCCGCACCCAAAACATCTGAAGAACTCAAAAGGAACTCAGAAGAACTAACCGCCGCACCCGAGCCGCACCCGAACTGAGTGCGCACTTAGTTCCCCTGCAGCACCATTTTTGGAGTGTCCGTGCATCATAGAGTGTGATGCATCAGGTGTTGGTATAGAAGGAGTTCTCAGCCAAGAGTGTCTCCCGGTAGCGTATTTTAGTGAAAAGCTAAATGACACTAAACGGAGATACTCAACTTATGATATAGAACTCTATGCTGTTGTGCAAGCCTTGCGACATTGGCGCCATTACCTTCTAGCACAAGAATTTGTCCTTTACTCCGACCATGAGGCTCTTCGCTACCTTAATTGCCAAAAGAAGTTGAATTTTTGGCACGGTCGGTGGGTAGAATTTCTCCAAGATTTTGCTTTTGTGCTCAAACATAAGGTCAGGGTTAACTATAAAGTTACCGATGCACTTAGCCGGAGAACTGACTAACTCTCTATTATGAGCATCCACATCAATGGCTTTCCTAAAAGACGACTATGAGTTTTGTCCTGACTTCGGGGCAAGATACTCTATCCTAACCTCCACTACGGGACTTGCCAGCGATGATTGCTACCTTCAAGATGGCTACCTCTTTCGGTCCAATAACTTTGGCCCAAAGCGCATCGCTTAGTCGTTGTGACCAATCTTTGCGATCAGGAGGTACCGTTTTTTCTAGTATACTTTTTACTTCTCTATTAGAAACTTTAACTTGCCCTTGGGTTTGAGGATGGTATGCAGTTCCTACCTTATGAGTGACAGAATATTTTCAAACGAGGGCCTCAAAGTGACGATTACAGAAGTGTGTGCCACCGTCGCTTATAATAGCTTGCGGTGTTCCGAAAAGACAAAAGATATTCTCTTATAAATTGTATTACTACTGTATGGTCGTTTGTTTTCATCGCTACTGCCTCCACCCACTTGGAAATGTAGTCGATCGCGACTAGAATATATTCGAAACCAAAGGACGACGGAAACGGTCCCATAAAATCAATGCCCCACACGTCGAATATTTCAATTATCAAAATAGGTGTGAGAGGCATTACATCACGACATGATATATTACCTGTTTGTTGGCAACGCACACTTTTGACAGAATTCATGAGCGTCTTTGAACAAGGTTGGCCAATATAACCCGCTTTGGAGGACTTCAGCGGCCGTGCGACGACCACCAAAGTGACCCAAACATTCTAAAGAGTGGCAAAAATTTAAAATGGAATTAAACTCACCCTCTGGAACACAACGACATATGATTTGGTCGGAACAATGCTTAAACAAAGGGGGTCGTCCCAATAATAATGTTTAACTTGCGAGAAGAATCGATCTTTATCTTGTTTAGACCATTGAGGAGGGACGTATGCGATAGCTAAGTAATTTACAATATCGCTAAACCATGGGCGCATTACATTAGATAACGCAAATAATTGTTCGTCCGGAAACGAATCCTTGTGAGGGGTAATATCGTTAGACTCGACAAGGATTCGTGACAAGTGATCAGCGAAAACATTTTCGGATCCCTTTTTATCTCGTATTTCGTAATTGAACTCCTGAAGGAGTAAGATCCAACGGATTAAGCGAGGTTTAGTTTCCTTTTTGTTCAAGAGGTGACGCAATGTGGCATGGTCAGTATAGACAATAACTTTAGACTCTAATAGGTATGAATGAAACTTATCGAGGGCAAACACGACCGCTAGCAATTCTTTTTCAGTAGTCATGCAATTTAATTGCGCGTCATGGAGCGTTTTACTAACATAATAAATAATATGAGGCACTTTGTTGACTTTCTGACCTAATATGGCTCCCATGGCGTAATCAGAGGCATCAAACATTAGTTCAAACGGAAGTGACTAATCGGGGGATTGGATTACCGGAGCCGTGGACAGTGAAGTTCTCAATGTTTTGAATGCTTTAAGGCATTCTTTATCAAAGACGAACGGGGCGTCCTTGGCAAGTAAATTGCACAAGGGTCTAGAAATTTTGCTAAAGTCTGAGATAAACCGATGGTAAAATCCGGCATGACCGAGAAATGAACGAATTTGACGGATGGAAGACGGCGGTAGAAGTTTATCTATCAATTCAATTTTCGCTTTATCGACTTCTATACCACGTTTCGATACAACATGACCCAAGACTATTCCCTTTTGAACCATAAAATGACTCTTCTCCCAACTTAAAACCAAATTCGCTTCCTCACAACAGGCAAGGACTTTCGTAAGGTTTTGAAGACATTCTTCAAACGTAGGACCAAAAACTGAAAAATCATCCATAAAATACATTCAAAAACTTTTCAACCATATCTGAAAAGATCGCCATCATACACCGTTGAAAGTGGCTGGTGCATTGCACTAGCCAAATAGCATGCCGCGATACGCAAAGGTTCCAAAGGACATGTGAACGTTGTTTTCTCTTGCTCATCGGGATAGATAGGCACTTGGTTATAGCCAGAGTATCCATCAAGAAAACAATAGAAGCTTTGACCGGACAGACGTTCCAAGATTTTGTCAATGAACAGAAGATGGAAATGATCTTTACGAGTCATGATATTAAGTTTACGATAGTCAATACATACCCTCCATCCAGTAGTTTGGCGAGTGGGTATAAGCATTCCTTTTTCGTTTGGCACGACTGTAATGCGCGATTTCTTTGGAACAACCTGCGTGGGGCTGACTCAATTACTATTGGAAATTGGATAAATAATGCTCGCATCTAATAGTTTAATAACCTCTTTCATGACTACCTCCTTCATATTAGGGTTAAGACGTCGTTACATTTCTCTAGATGGTTCAGCGTTTTCCTCTAATTTTATTCGATGCATGCAAACAGACGGGTTAATCACTTCTAAGTCAGCTACCGTCCACCCAATCGCTTTCCTATGATTTCCTAGGACTTGTAATAGTTGTGCTTCCTGATCCATAGATAGATTTGATGCAATTATGACCGGGAATGTAGTATTAGGTCCTAGAAACACATATTTCGGAGAGTTCGGTAACGGTTTAAGTTGAAGTGTCGGGGGACACTCGGTGGATGGTAATGCAGGTTCATGTGCGAGAGGTGCCATCATGTTAAAATTTTTGATTATTGGTTATTTATTTATTTATTTTTATCATGTAATTTAGGCGAAGACCCAGAGATTTGTCGCACTAAATAGTTTGCATTTTCACCTTTTTCCACAGAAGTGGTATCTTCATAATTCATTGGTTGTGGAAGTGATGTTTCTTCACAGTATTTGCTGTGTAATGGCCTAATGCTTTGGACATCTGAATGGTTTTGTAAATTATCTCAAATTTTGGTTTCTTAATTGCTCTTATATTGAAATGAAAGGTAGAAATATGAGTTCCAAGTAATCAGATTATATTAATGCTCTGCCTCAACTTACACACACAGATTTTTCATCTGTCTTAACAGTGGAGATATGGTTTTCGGATTGATAGGTAGAGTTGCATCCTTTCTGGAGGCAAGATGAACTTGTGAAGTTCTGTCAGTCAAAAGGTATCCATGTGTCTGCTCACACACCATTGGGAGTACCAACTACCAGTCCTGGACCTTCAGACAGTGGATCCGGTGGGGAAGATGAGCCTGGAACTCCTCGCATATCCTTCAGGAGGTCAAGATCTGTTCACGGCCCAATGTTGAAACTTTCACTTGTTGCTGAAATTGCAGATAGACACAAAAAGACTCCTGAACAGGTATTGTCCATTCAATATTCTCTTTTTTCTTTTTTGTTTCTTTTATTCTCAAGTGGGTAGCCCACATATGAGTTCAATATTTACATCTTATATTCCTAAATAATTTAAACTGTGATTGTTATTTACCTGTTCTGTTTAGTAATTTCCTCCTATTACGAAAATTTAACAAAGTTCTATACTTCTTGATGGGAATCATACATAGTTCTAGCCAAGATTGAAAGATTTGAAGTTGCTTAAACTTGCCGTTGATTTATTTTCAGCATAACTTATGACATTATTTTAGCACTTGAATCAATTGGCATGTTTGGAGTATGCCTATTTTGAATGGCTGTTAACTGCATTGAAAATCATATTGAAAGTAAATTGAGTTTTTGTGTGTGATTTCTCTCTCTCTCTCTCTCTCTCTCTCTCTCTCTCTCTCTCTCTCTCCTTCAAACTCCTTTCTCTAAAATCAAGAAATAGTAATGGCTTTGTGGAATATGAGGAAAAGAAAATCCTTTGAAATTCTTAAACCACTTAAAGCTGAAACAGAATAAGGTCCAAAGCAAGGTCTATTAAATTGCACTTTGAGGAATCCAACATAGTTGAAAATAGAAGGTCCTGGTCCCATGTTTTTCGTTTTTTGAGATATCATGCACTGTCTTTACTTCGTGCCGAGAGTTATTCCTACTAATAAAGGTGCGTTCCCCATGTATTAGGGGTAGTTTTGGGTAGGAGGTGAAGCTAGACCTTCTGTGTTATTTCCTCAACATCACACCAACTGAACTACTAGGCTTTTTTGGTACATGAGAATAAAATTCGGAAGGCATTATGGAATGGAATGAAATTCTCATCCTGCTATTTGGTTCGACACCTCAAATGATTTAAGAATGGAAATGATCATGCCTATTCTAGTATTTAATTAGACTAATTTAAGTCTCGAGTGGAATGGAAATTGATGTGATTCTTAATGAAATATCCTTCATACCAGATTTCCTTTTGATGGCTGAACTGGGGTTAGTTTTTAAGGAATTGAGGGACTAGGGTTTAAGGATGATGTAACTGCCCATTTCGCCGCACTAGCAATAATATTGTCTGCTTTAGGCCTAAACACAAGAAATTCCTTGGAGATCACACACCCTAATACTGCTATACCAGCAGCACGCTTAACTGCGGACCTTTGAGTTAGAAGCCTCACGGTTTTAAAGGCCTTGTTGCAAGTAGAGGGGGGATTAAGCCTTATAATGTCACGCCCCGGAACAGCAAAAATAGAGAAAAATAAAATTCCTTTTTTGGGTCCGTATGGAATGACTGGTGAAGTCATTGAATTGTCCACACCATGCAGTTCTAAACAACAATAAATAAAGGGAACAGTGATACAGCCAAACCGAGTATGATATGAACATACTAAGTATTACATCAGAGTTCGAAATGGAAATACAAAAGTTGTAGGGCAACTTATGCCCCGTTACAAACCGTAATAAGAAAGTCATAGAAAGCATAGAAACTAATATTCATCCTTGTCTCTAGCTGGCGTAAACGTAATCGTCAGCGTAGTAGTCTTTCCCGGCATATTCGTCCTCCGCGGGGCCACCCTCTTCGTACTCACCCTTCGGGTAGTAGCTGTCATTGTAATCATCATTACCTGCAGTATTAAGAACAGGGTAGTCTGGACGGGGAATGTCCAGGCAATAACGGCCGTCACCCTACTGAGAGCTGAGTGAATAGAAATTAACAAGGTACCAGTTATATAAAGTAATAACAAGCTATGAAATGATTAAAATATGTTCTACAATAGTATCTTCATCTTATTGAAACCATTCGTTACCCGATTCCACGTCTTATTATACGAAGACTGATTCTTACTGACTCACGAGGAACAGACTTGATTGTAATACTCCTGGATACCCCAATGCTCTATCCACCGCTTTTAAGAACATAGTCACAGTCCACCGCATGTCATGGATATAACGTCAGTCCATCCCCCGCTTTAAAGAACATATGAACAGTTTATTGTAATTTCTGGAAGCTTAGAGAGCACTAACATGTGCCTCTCTTTTATTAATCAAGAGTAATAACAAGAAAAGAAAAATTACATTAAGGGCCCATACAAACAACTAAAACTATAAAATTAAAAAGGCCCATAAAATAAAACTATTTCTCAACACTCCCCCTCAAGTTGGTGCAAAGACATCTCTCATGCCCAACTTGCTAAGAATGAAATGAAATGACCGTCCGGCTAGACTCTTTGTTAGAACATCTGCTAACTACTCTCTTGACCTCACGAACGGAGTACAAATGCTTCCATTATTCAGTTTCTCCTTAATAAAATGTCTATCAATTTCCACATGTTTAGTTCTGCATGCTGAACTGGATTGTGAGCAATATCAATCGTAGCTTTGTTATCACAACATAACCTCATTGAGTCCTGTGGTCCAAACCCTAAGTCTGATAACACAATCTGGATCCACAACAACTCGCACACTCCTTGTGTTATAGCCCTAAACTTCGCCTTTGTGCTAGATCTTGCCACTATCGACTGTTTTTTACTCCTCCATGTCACTAAGTTGCCACCAACAAATGAGCAATAGCCTGTGGTAGACCTCCTGTCAGTAACCCAGCCCAATCTGCATAAGTATAGGCCTCCACTAATATACGACCATGATTAGCAAACCATAACCCTTTTCCTGGAGCTGACTTCAAATACTTCACAAGTCGAAACACAGCATCAAGATGAAGTTGCTTAGGATCATGCATGAATTGACTAACCACACTGACAGCAAAAGCAATATCAGGTCTAGTGTGTGCCAAGTAAATCAGTTTGCCTACTAACCTTTGGTATCTTCCTTTGTCAATAAGTTCTCCACTAGGATCATCACTGAGTTTTAAATTAGGATCCATAGGAGTATCTACTCCTTTACTGTTGAGTGTTATGTTAACTTTAGTTCTATTGTATTTTATTTTTATTAATTATCTTTAGTCAGGGGTCTTTGTGTAATTATTGTTTTCTTCTATATGAATAAAAGAGAGGGTCTCACTAAGGTGAACCCAAGCTTTCTGAAAAACTCAACATGGTATCAGAGCCACCTAATAGGGGACTCGATCCTCCCACCACCATAGCCACAACCCACAAACATGACCTGAGCACTATTCACCGTCACTGTTCATCGGCACTATTCATTGTACTGTTCACGTCACTGTTCATCGGCACTGTTCATCGTCACCGTTAATGGCACTGTTCACGCTACTATTCACAGCATTGTTCACGTTACTGTTCATCGCACTGTTCATCGCTACTATTCACAACACTGTTCACGTTACTGTTCATCGCTACTCTTCATCGTTACTGTTCAAGTTTTCTAAACCCTAGGGTGGACTCACCATAATTGGGCTATTCTGATCGTAATCCGTTTTTCTTCTTCTTCTTCGGTCCGTCTTCGGACCCTATGACTTATCCATAGATTGGGCAATCGCACCCGATTGGTGCTTATAATTTCTAGGCTGCCTTGATTCCATTCATTGTTTCTTATTGTTTGAGTGTCCCTCTTTAGCAAGTCGAAAGACGGTGTGACACAAAAAGATGCCATTGGTACAAGTTCTCCTGCAGGTAATGAGAGACTCATTACCGAGAACCCTGGGTCCAAGATCACCACAAGGTTCTTAATGGTGAGAATTATTTGTCATGGTCTCAGTCGGCTACATTTTGGCTTAAAAGTAGGTCAAAGTTTGGTTATGTGAATGGAACAATCAAGGTGCCTAGTCCTGAAGATCCTACTTATGCAAAGTGGGAGGTTGACAATTTTTTGGTAATGAGCTGGTTGACTCACTCTATGGAGCCAGAGATTGCAGATGGATTTTTTGGGATGGAGACTGCCCAAGACGTCTGGGATACTCTTGCTGAGACTTATTCTCGCAAGAGAAATGTTGCCCAGATTTATGAGTTGAGACGAACTGTTGAAGCCGA
Source organism: Hydrangea macrophylla (assembly GCA_033977485.1). Classification (NCBI taxonomy): domain Eukaryota; kingdom Viridiplantae; phylum Streptophyta; class Magnoliopsida; order Cornales; family Hydrangeaceae; genus Hydrangea; species Hydrangea macrophylla. Next base: position 7,507,410 of record CM066983.1, on the reverse strand, counting down.
AGTCCAAGGAGATCGTTCCACTTTGCAATATTTTACTGCTTTAGGTTCCCTTTGGAAGAGGATTGATCATCTGATAACTCATCATCCAGTTTGTCCAGTTGATGCGGCTAGCTTCAAAACATATATTGAAAGTGAGAGGATTTTCAAGTTTCTTGCTGGTCTTAATCTAGAGTTCGATCCAGTGAGGAGCCGGGTACTTGGTATGGAACCGTTGCCATCACTTCGGGAAGCATTTGCCTATGTTCAGAATGAAAAAAGTCGTCGCTCCGCTATGCTTCCACAGTCATCTACCGACAGATCTGCTTTGGTTTCTGCTAGTCATTGAGGGGGCAAGCCTTCAAATCAGTGTAAGGATTCTGGCTATGAGGTGAGTGATGAAAAGGATAAACTTTGGTGTGACCATTGCAACCGTCCTCGACATACCCGCGAGACTTGTTGGAGCCTTCACGGACGCCCTCCTATGTCAAAAGGGCGGGGTGGTGGCCGTAGTGGTGGTTGTGGTAGTGGTGGTCGTGGTAGACAAGGTAGTGGTGGACCACGAGCTCACTTGACCACAGGATCAGAGTCTGCTTATCAGGAAGACTTCTCAGCTCCTACTCCCTCGTCTATGCCAGGCAGTATCAGTAGTACAGATATTGAGACATTGCGGCGCATAATGACACAGTTAGACACCTCCACTAGTGCCTCCACTTCTTTTGCCCAGAAAGGTAATTATGCTAATTTTTCAAGTGCTTTGCATGCTAATTCTCCGCAACCATGGATCATTGACTCTAGAGCTTCCGATCATATGACCGGTCTTCCAAGTATTTTTCCACTTATAATCCATGTTCAGGGAAAGATAAGGTTAAAACTGCAGATTGAAACTTGTCTTCTATTTCTGGTAAAGGTGTCATTAATGTTTCTAATTCACTTGCTTTAACTTCGGTTCTTCATGTTCCTAATTTTTCGACTAATCTTCTTTCAATTAGTCGTTTAACTCGTGATTTGAACTGTTGTGTAACTTTCTTTCCATCTTACTGTGTCTTTCAGGACCTCTCCACGAAGAAGGTGATTGGCAGTGGTAGAAAGAAGAATGGTCTCTATCTGTTGTTGCCTGATGGAGTTGAAAATGAGAGATTGACGAGTACTGCTCATACTTCACAGAGAGAAAATATTCCTCAAGATTTGTGGCTGTGGCATAAAAGATTAGGACATCCTTCCTTCTATTTGCTTCGTTATTTATTTCCTTCCTTAGTTTCCAATAGTTGTGTTTCTGAGATTTCTTGTGAGGCTTGTCAACTCGGAAAACACCACCGTGCAACTTTTAAATTCAAGTATCAATAAAAGTACTATTCCTTTTGCACTTATTCATACTGATGTTTGGGGCCCATCTCATATTACTTCTTTGAATGGCTATAGATGGTTTGTAACTTTTATTGATGACTACACTCGCACAACTTGGGTATATTTGATGAAAGAAAAGAGTGATGTTTTTTCTATTTTTAAATCTTTTCATAAGATGATATGTACCCAATTCAGTACTGTTATTAAAATTGTTCGGTTTGACAAGGGGGGTGAATATATCTACAATGGTCTCACTAGCTATTTTTCTGAACACGGCATGATACATCAAACGTCATGCACCAATACTCCACAACAAAACGGAGTTGCTGAAAGAAAGAACCGTCACTTGTTAGAGTCTGCTAAGTCTATGTTGTTCTCTATGGAGATCCCTAAGTCCTATTGGGGGGAGGCAATCTTGACTGCTACCTACCTCATCAATCGTTTACCTACTCGTGTGCTTGGTAAGAAAGCTCCTGTAGAACTTCTTACCAATCCTTCTTCACTCTTTCCTATTCCTCCTAAAGTAGTTGGTTGTGTCTGCTTCGTTCACAATCACTCTCCTTCCAGACGGAATTGGACCCTCGTTCTCTTAAATGTGTCTTTGTCGGATATTCTCCTACACAAAAAGGGTACAAGTGTTATCATCCCCCTTCTCGTAAGTGGTTTGTGTCTATGGATGTTACTTTTGATGAAAATTTGTCTTATTTCCATCCCTCTCTTCAGGGGGAGAAACAGTTAGGTGAAGAGAAGTCTGTAGAAACGGTGCCATTTATTGTAGGAGGAGAGGAGGAAGGCAGAAAAGGAGAGGAAAATAGGAGTGAAGAAAAAATAGAAGAAAAAGAAAGTAAAAAAATAGATGAAGAAATAGAAGTTGAGAGTAAAAAAAGGAGAGGAGATGAAAGTGCAGAAGATAAAAGGAAGGAGTTGTTGACCTATTCAAAAAATAAAGGCAGAAGGATTTTTGGGGCAACAAATGAGAGGATCGTTTCTCCAATACCACTGCAATTGACTTCTTCGAGTGATGAAGGTCCAGGTATTTCTACTCCTCCTAACTCCTCTAGTCCTATTTCTGTTTCTTCCTCTGAAAATGAGTTGGATATTCCTATTGCTCTTCGCAAGGGCACTAGAGAATGCACCAAACATCCTCTTTCTAAGTTTGTTTCGTACTCTCGATTGTCTCCGTCTTATAAAGCTTTTGTGTCCAAACTCGACTCTGTTTCTATCCCTAATCATGTACAGGAAGCTCTCACTGATCCTAAGTGGAAATCAGCCATGGTTGAAGAGATGAAAGCGCTTCGCAAAAATGGCACTTGGGAGTTAACTGAGTTACCCCGTGGGAAAAAGACAGTTGGGTGCAAGTGGGTATTCACTGTGAAACACAACGCAGATGGGACTATAGAGAGATACAAAGCCAGGTTGGTAGCCAAGGGCTTTACTCAGACCTATGGGGTGGACTACCAGGAGACATTTGCTCCGGTTGCAAAGATGAACTCCATTAGAATCTTGTTGTTTCTAGCAGCAAATTGGGAATGGCCCTTGCATCAGTTTGATGTGAAGAATGCATTCCTGCATGGGGATTTAGAAGAAGAGGTCTATATGGACATACCCCCTGGGTTCGAGGATAATAAGACTAGAGGAAGAGTGTGTCGCCTCAGGAAGTCTTTATATGGCCTCAAACAATCTCCCAGAGCTTGGTTTGATAGGTTCTCACAAGCTATGATAAGATATGGCTTCAGACAGAGCCAAGGTGATCATACCCTCTTTGTTAAGCACTCGTCACAGGGTAAGGTAACAGCATTGATTGTCTATGTAGATGATGTTGTCCTTACAGGTGATGATTTTGAGGAGATGAAGCTGCTAAAATCATATCTGGCTACGGAATTTGAGATCAAAGATTTGGGAAGTTTGAAGTACTTCTGGGAAATCGAGGTAGCTCGATCCAAGAATGGAATTTTCATATCTCAACGGAAGTATGTTTTGGACCTACTCAAGGAGACGGGCATGCTAGGGAGTAAGGCCGTGGATACTCCAATGGATCCCAACGTAAAACTTGGGGATGATTCTGGTGGAGAACCTGTTGATAAGGGGAGGTACCAGAGATTGGTAGGTAAATTAATTTATTTGGCTCATACGAGACCTGACATTGCTTTTGCAGTCAGCGTAGTGAGTCAGTTCATGCATGATCCCAAACAACCCCATCTAGATGCTGTGTTTAGGGTCTTGAGGTACCTGAAGTCAGCACCAGGGAAAGGTTTATGCTTTGCTAAACATGGTTATATGTTAGTAGAGGCCTATACCAATGCAGATTGAGCCGGATCTATTACTGATAGGAGATCGACCACAGGTTATTGCTCGTTTGTTGGAGGCAATCTGGTGACTTGGAGGAGCAAGAAGCAGTCAGTAGTAGCCAGATCTAGCGCCGAGGCAGAATTTAGGGCCATGGCCCTAGGGGTATGTGAGCTGTTGTGGATTCAAATTGTGTTATCAGATCTTGGTTTCAGACAGAAAGACTCAATGAAGTTGTATTGTGATAATAAGTCGGCCATTAGTATTGCACACAATCCGGTTCAGCATGACCGGACAAAGCATGTGGAGATTGATAGGCATTTTATCAAGGAGAAGCTAACTAATGGGAGCATATGTACACCTTTTGTGAAATCAGGGGAGCTAGCTTCTTACAAAAGGTCTTGCAAGTCGACCGTTTCAGTTCATTCTTAGCAAGCTGGGCATGAGAGATATCTTCGCACCAGCTTGAGGGGCAGTGTTGAGTGTTATGTTAACTTTAGTTCTATTGTATTTTATTTTTATTAATTATGTTTAGTCAGGGGTCTTTGTGTAATTATTGTTTTCTTCTATATGAATAAAAGAGAGGGTCTCACTAAGGTGAACCCAAGCTTTCTGAAAAACTCAACATTTACTCCCAAGCATCCCTGTCTCCTTGAGTAAATCCAAAACATATTTCCGTTGTGATATGAATATTCCTTTGTATGATCTTGCCACCTCACTTAAATCACCCAAATCTTTGATTTCAAATTCTTTAGCATGATACGATTTTAGACACTTCATCTCCTCTAAATCATTACCTGTTTGGACAATATCATCCACATAGACAATCAAAGCAGTCACCTTTCCCTGTGATGAGTGCTTAATAAAAAGTTTGCGATCACCTTGACTCTGTGTAAAACCATGCCTGACCATAGCTTGAGAGAACCTATCAAACCAGGCTCTAGGAGACTATTTCAGACCATACAAAGATTTCCTGAGACGACATACCTTCCCTCTGGTCTTGTCATCCTCAAACCCAAGAGGAAATGTCTATGTACACTTCTTCTTCTTAGTCCCCATGTAGGAATGCATTTTTAACATCAAACTGATGTAAAGGCTGCTCCAAATTCGCTGCTAGGGACAATAAGATTCGGATGGAGTTTATCTTTGCAACACGAGCAAACGTTTCCTATAGTCCATTCCATATGTTTGAGTAAATCCCTTGGCCACCAATCTGGCTTTAACTTGTTAGTTTGTGAAAGCTTAGGGTTCACATTAGCAAGACCCTCTCTTTTATTCATAGAGAAGAAAACAATAATTACACAGAGACCCCTGACTAAAGATAAATAATAAAAATAAAATACAATAAGACTAAAAAATAACATAACACTCAACACTCCCCCTCAAGCTGGTGCGAATATATCTCTCATGCCCAGCTTGCTAAGAATGAACTGAAACTGTCGACTTGCAAGACCTTTTGTAAGAATATCAGCTAGCTACTCCCCAGATTTCACAAAAGGCGTACATATGCTCCCATTAGTTAGCTTATCCTTGATGAAATGTCTATCGATCTCCACATGCTTTGTCCGGTCATGCTGAACCAGATTGTGGGCAATACTAATGGACGACTTATTATCACAATATAACTTCATTGAGTCATTCTGTCTGAAACCAAGATTTGATAACACAATTTGAATCCACAACAACTCACATACCCTTAGGGCCATAGCCCTAAATTCTGCCTCAGCACTAGACCTAGCTACTACTGACTGCTTCTTGCTCCTCTATGTTACCAGATTACTTCTAACAAACGAACAATAACCTGTGGTCGATCTCCTATCAGTAATAGATCCTGCCCAATCTGCATCGGTATAGGCCTCTACTAACATATGACCATGTTTAGCAAAGCATAAATCTTTCCCCGGTACTGACTTCAGGTACCTCAAGACCCTAAACACCGCATCTAGATGGGGTTGTTTGGGATCATGCATGAACTGACTCACTACGCTCACTACAAAAGCAATGTCAGGTCTCGTATGAGCCAAATAAATTAATTTACCAACCAATCTCTGGTACCTCCCCTTATCAACAGGTTCTCCACTAGAGTCATTCCCAAGTTTTATGTTGGGATCCATTGGAGTATCTGTTGAGTTTCATTAGTTATAAATGTTTTATTTATTTTATGATTAGTATAGGGACTTGTGTGTAATTACTTGTTCTTTTGTTATTATAAATAAAGAGGTCTCACAGTTGTGAGATTAAGCCTTCAATAATATTGTGTAATGTTATTCAACATGGTATCAGCGCCTCCCTAAATTAGGGTTCTGTCACCATCACCAGCCGCCTACCATCACCACCATCAGCCGCTACCCTAACCCTAACCCTAATCGACCCAACGAGAGTTTCATCGCGAAGTTACTGTTCATCGCAGCACTATTCATCGCAGCACTGTTCATCGAGTTACTGTTCACCGCAGCACTGTTTACGCAGCACTATTCACACCTAGCCGCAATAATTTTTTGAGAACATTATTTGCTCCCACCGCACTATTCATCTCCACCGCCCACTTCTCCCACGGCTTGTTCTGCTACAGTATCTCCTTACCAGATTCATTGCCGCCTTGGACATCCTTCTTTGGCCAACTTGAAGCTGCTAGTACCTAGTTTGAGTCATTTGTCTATTTTAGAGTGTGAGTCATGTTAGTTGGGGAAGCATCACCGTGTCCAATTTGCTCCTCGAGTTAATAAAAGAGTGTCTTGTCCATTTCAATTAGTACATTCAGATGTTTGGGGTCCACACCGTATAACCTCTATTAAGGGGTATCGGTACTTTGTTAGCTTTGTTGATGATTTCTCCAGAATAACGTGGATTTATTTAATGAAAAATCGTTCTGAGTTATTTTCAATATTTTGTGCATTTTGTAATGAAGTTAAAACTCAATTTAATGTTCCTATTCAAATTCTTCGTAGTGATAATGCACAGAAATATTTCTCTCATCCATTCACCACCTACATGAGCAAATGTGGGATGCTCCACCAATCATCGTGTGTGCACACACCTCAGCAAAATGGTGTTGCAGAAAGGAAAAATCGTCACTTGTTAGAAGTCACCCGCACCTTGTTGTTTGAAATGAGGGTTCCAAAATGTTACTGGGGGGATGCAGTTCTTACTGCTTGTCATTTAATTAATCGTATGCCTTCCTCTGTTCTAGATGGATGCACTCCTCATGCTACATTATTTCCTACTGAGTCTCTGTTTCCAGTTAGTCCACGTTTTTTCGGATGTGTTTGTTTTGTCCATCAGCTTACCCCGGGCACTGACAAGTTAGACCCACGTGCTATTAAATGTGTTTTCTTAGGGTACTCTCGTGTTCAGAAAGGCTATCGTTGTTATAGCCCTACCCTGTGCCGTTTCTTTGTGTCAGCAGATGTTACCTTTTTTGAGTCCACTCCATACTATTCAGAGTCCCACTCTATGAGCGATCCTGATTTTATGCTTCCCTTACCTCTTGCAATATCTCCCACATCCCCTGTCCTTCCCACCCCAGAGGTTTCCTCCCGCCTGGATCGCCCACACTTGCAGACATACACTCGTCGCCCTCGGACCGTTCCGGATTCTGCTACTCCGTCAACCGCCTCTGCGTCTTCAGATCCACCTCCATCAGAATCTGACCTTCCCATTGCTCTCCGTAAGGGTAAGCGCTCTTGTACTTCTCATCCTATTTCTAACTTTGTCTCTTACAATCGTCTGTCTCCTGGTTTTTCTTCGTTTGTTACCTCTTTGTCTTCTGTGTTTGTTCCTAACACTGTTGCAGAGGCTCTTACCCACTTCGGATGGAGACAGGCAATGGAGGATGAGATGTCTGCCTTACGAGATACTGGTACTTGGGACTTAGTTCCTCTTCCTTCGGGCAAGACAGTAGTGGGATGCCGTTGGGTTTATACTGTTAAAGTGCACCCTGATGGCACAATAGATCGCCTGAAAGCCCGCCTTGTTGCCAAGGGCTATACGCAGGTTTATGGCCTTGACTATTCCGAGACGTTCTCTCCTGTGGCTAAGATCACCTCTGTTCGTCTCCTCATTTCTCTTGCAGCCATATATTACTGGCCCTTACATCAGCTTGATGTCAAGGATGCCTTCCTTAATGGCACTTTGTTGGAAGAGGTATATATGGAGCAACCACCTGGGTTTGTTGCTCAGGGGGAGTCGAATATGGTATGTAGATTAAGAAGATCTTTGTATGGCCTGAAACAGTCTCCTCGTGCCTGGTTTGGTAGGTTCAGTGATGTAGTTGCTGAATTTGGACTCCAGAGATGTGGTGTTGATCATTCAGTCTTTTATCGACATACTAAAGCTGGTAAAATAAAGCTGGTAAAATCTTCTTGCTTGTATATGTTGATGACATTGTTATAACCGGAGATGACTGCAAGGGTATTTTGGAGTTGAAGTTATTTCTGCAAAACAAATTTCAAACCAAGGACCTCGGGCAGCTTAGATATTTTTTGGGTATTGAGGTTGCCAGGTCAAGTGAAGGGATTTGCTTATCTCAAAGGAAGTATGTTCTTGATCTCCTATCAGAATCAGGGATGTTAGGATCCAAACCTGTGGAGTCTCCTATGGATCCTAACACCAAGTTACTATCAGATCAAGGGGAGTTATTGAAGGATCCTGAGCAATATAGACGTCTGGTTGGTAAGCTTAATTATCTTACTGTTACTAGACCTGATATTGCCTTTTCAGTGAGTGTCATCAGTCAGTTCATGAGTTCTCCTCGTACCACACATTGGGAGGCAGTGATGCGTATTTTGAGGTATCTCAAAGGAGCTCCAGGCCGTGGTTTATTGTACCAGGATCGCGGTCATATACGTATTGAGAGCTACAGTGATGCTGATTGGGCTGGATCTCCTGGTGATAGGAGATCCACTACATTATACTGTGTTTTGGTTGGTGGTAATCTTGTGTCCTGGAAGAGCAAGAAGCAAACAGTAGTTTCTAGGTCGAGTGCTGAGTCTGAATACAGGGTTATGGCACATACTACGTGTGAATTAGTGTGGATGAAGCATCTACTAGAAGAGCTTGGGTTTACGCAGTCTTGTCCTATGAATTTACTTTGTGACAATCAAGCTGCCGTTCATATAGTTTCCAATCCAGTATTCCACGAGAGGACAAAACACATTGAGGTTGATTGTCATTTTGTTCGGGAAAAACTTCTAGAGAAAGTAATCAATACCGTTCACGTGAAATCCGCGGATCAGTTAGCCGATTTGTTCACAAAAGCATTAGTTGGGACTCGGGTTAAATATATATGTGACAAGCTTGGTGCATATGATATATATGCTCCAGCTTGAGGGGGAGTGTTAGAGGATAATATTGTAAATAGTGTAATGTTATAGTGTCCCACATCGGTTAGATTGTAAAAGTGTAGCTTCTAGCTAAGCCTATATATATTAGGCTCCTCTTGTAATCATTTTTCAATTGAATTCAATATATCATTTTCCTTTCTTTTACAGGTAGGATGCAAGTGGGTATTCACCGTGAAACATAATGCGGATGGGACTGTTGAGAGATACAAAGCCAGGCTTGTTGCGAAGGGCTTTACTCAGACATATAGGGTTGATTACTGTTAAAGGGTATATGTGTAAATATAGTATATGTATATATGTGGTTGTCCCACATCGGTTAAAGAGTAAACAGTCTAGGTTAGACCAAGCCTATATAAAGGCTCATTGTATTCTTTCATGATATGTTGAATATACCAAAAGAGATATTCCCATCATACTTTTAATCCTTTCATGGTATCAGAGCCTCCCGCCTCTGGGATTGCTCATTATCTCTGTTTTTCCGCCTTCTTCGTGAATCAAGAAGTTCGGATTGTCAAATCTGTTTGAAGATTTGATTTTATTTCTTCTTTAAACATATACCCTTTAACAATTACCAAGAGACATTTGCCCCTGTTGCAGAAATGAACTCCAACAGGATCCTTCTGTCGATAGCAGCAAATCTGGAATGGCCCTTGCATCAGTTTGATGTCAAGAATGCGTTTCTACATGGTGACTTGGAAGAAGAAGTGTATATGGATATTCCTTCCTGGTTTGAGGACAGTAAGACACAAGGTAAGGTATGTCGCCTCCAGAAATCCTTATATGGCCTCAAGCAATCTCCTAGAGCCTGGTTCGATAGATTTTCTCAAGCTATGATACGATATGGTTTCAGACAAAGCCAAGGCGATCATACTCTCTTTATCAAGCATTCATCACAAGGGAAATTGACTGCTTTGATAGTCTATATAGACGATATAGTTCTCACAGGCGATGACTTAGTTGAAATGGAACAGTTGAAGACCTATCTTGCCAAGGAGTTTGAAATTAAGGATCTAGGAGATTTGAAATATTTTTTTGGAATAGAAGTGGCACGCTGCAAGGAAGGGTTGTTTATATCCCAACGTAAGTATGTCCTGGATCTCCTAAAGGAGACAGGTTTGCTTGGTTGTAAAGCAGTTGATACTCCCATGGATCCAAATATGAAGCTCAGTGATGATCCCAGTGGAGAACCGGTTGAAAAGGGAAGATACCAGAGACTAGTGGGCAAACTTATCTATTTGGCTCATACCAGACCGGATATCGCTTTCGCTGTTAGTGTGGTAAGTCAATTTATGCATGCTCCTAGATAACTCCATCTTGATGCTGTGTTTAGAATTATGAGATATCTTAAGTCAGCCCCAGGGAAAGGGTTGTTCTTTGCCAAGAATGGTCATACACTTGTTGAAGCCTACACCGACACTGATTGGGCAGGTTCAGTGATGGATAGGAGATCAACTACGGGGTATTGCACATTTGTGGGAGGTAATTTGGTCACATGGAGAAGCAAGAAGCAAGTAGTGGTAGCAAGATCCAGTGCAGAGGCCGAGTTTAGAGCTATGGCACAAGGAGTATGTGAATTATTATGGATTCAGATAGGTTTGACTAATCTGGGGTTTGGGCCAAAGGACTCTATGAAACTGTACTGTGATAGTAAATCAGCCATTAGCATTGGTCCAACATGATAGGACAAAACACGTGGAGATTGACAGACATTTTATAAAGAAGAAGTTAAATTGTGGAAGCATTTGTACTCCATTTGTCATGTCTGGGGAGCAGCTAGCAGACGTTCTTATCAAGAGTCTAGCAAGTCGTTCGTTTCACTTTATCCTTAGCAAGCTGGGAATGAGAGATATCTTCGCACCAGCTTGAGGGGGAGTGTTGAGTTTCATTAGTTATAAATGTTTTATTTATTTTATGATTAGTATAGGGACTTGTATGTAATTAATTGTTCTCTTGTTATTATAAATAAAGAGGTCTCATAGTTGTGAGATTAAGCCTTCAATAATATTGTGTAATATTATTCAACAGTATCCACAGCTTTACTCCCTAGCATGCCCGTCTCCTTGAGTAGGTCCAAAACATACTTTCGTTGAGATATGAAAATTCCATCCTTGGATCGAGCTACCTCGATTCCCAAGAAGTACTTTAAACTTCCCAAATCTTTGATCTCAAATTCCGTAGCCAGATATGTTTTTAGCAGTTTCATCTCCTCAAAATTATCACCTGCAAGGACAATATCATCTACATAGACAATCAGTGTTGTTACCTTACCCTGTGCTATGTTACATGGACTCTTCTAAATAGGAGAAGTACCCATGTCGACACGACTCTTTGCGGACATGGGTATGACACTTGGGTAGGATCCTTCTAGTGTAGTTTAGTGTAATTTTCAGACAAGAAAGACAAAGTACCCGTGTCGGATATGGAATCCATACCCGTGTCCTCCAGACACTTTGAAGAGTCCGTGTAACATAGACCCTGTGACGAGTGCTTAACAAAGAGGGTATGATCACCTTGGCTTTGTCTGAAACCATATCTGATCATAGCTTGCGAGAACCTATCCAACCAAGCTCTGGTAGACTGTTTGAGGCCATATAAAGACCTCCTGAGGCGACACACTCTTCCTCTAGTCTTCTCATCCTCGAACCCAGGGGGTATGTCCATATAGACCTCTTCTTCTATATCCCATGCAGGAATGCATTCTTCATATCAAATTGATGAAAGGGCCATTCCAAATTTGCTGCTAGAGACAACAAGATTCTAATGGAGGTCATCTTTGCAACCGGGGCAAATGTTTCTTGGTAGTCCACCCCATAGGTCTGAGTAAAGCCCTTGGCTACCAACCTGGCTTTATGTCGCTCTATAGTCCCATCTGCTTTGTGTTTCACAGTGAATACCCACTTGCACCCAACTGTCTTTTTCCCACGAGGTAACTCAGTTAATTCCCAAGTGCCATTTTTGCGAAGCACTTTCATCTCTGCAACCATGGCTGATTTCCACTTAGGATCGGTGAGAGCTTCTTGTACATGGTTAGGGATAGAAACCGAGTCGAGTTTGGACACAAAAGCCTTATAAGAAGGTGTCACGACTCATCCCGTTACGGGCGGAAATAGGACACGTGGCACGCCACCGAGGCTCATCCAATTCATTCTATAACTCTAGCAGCGGAAAAGAAACTTAAAGAAACTCTTTAAAACATAGTTCATTTTGGAAGATAAACAAAACATTGAACTATGATTTCGTAAAATCCGTATCAATTTTAAAAGTTAATTATATTTCAAATTAATTATAAAAGTGTTATTAGGGACCCCAAATGTACCCTAAAAGCAAAATAGAACAGTTCAATATTTTCCGAGAAAGGTACTTCCTTTGTAAAAACACTATTCACGGGCAGTCCACTTTTGTCTATTTTTACTTTTTTTTTTGAAAATGTAGCAATTACGACAAAACTCAACATACAAATTCCCAATCGTTCTAAAACTTTACCAAAGGTATATAAATATATTAGACTGCATGTCTAAGCTTTGAAAACATTAACGGAACGAGTCAAAGACTCGTTTGGATCAAAATCTCATAAGTGCTACAACAATTCATAAAACATGAAATTCAACTTGTTATACCCTAAGACTTGAACTCAAGAGTTCCGATTCGCTTCCAACCAACTTAAAAAGGTTTTCAAAAGAATATTACATCAACCCAATAACGATCCAGAGCTTCTATGATTCGGTTACAAGAATCTATACCCCAATTCCTCCGAATGATCCCAACGGCCTCATTCCTCGCATCCTTCTTTTCTTCATACCTGCAATGGAGTAAATCTCCATTGCTCAGCTATATGCTGAGTGTACAATTCTAAACAAATGCATGTATGACAATTCATGCCTTAATATCATCACAACAACAAATAGTTGCTACGGAGAGAGATATGCGTTCACCCGGTAATGGAATTGATGCCGTAGCTTGTCCTTCTCCCAAACTACTCATCCAGTGCCCTGGCTAGGCCTTCTCCCAAACCATGCACAGTAGCCGTCGCTACTAAATTCTCAAACATCGAGAAGCTTACCCCCGGCATGAATTTGTATAACCTCCCCTCTGACCCACATAGACATTTAGCATACTCACATAACCATACAAACATGCATTCATACGTATTCGCGAGTAAATTAACGGGCCTAACTACCACATGAATTTTGCCCGGATCACAAATCATGTTCGATATTTAAAGCATCCAAAATTGCCTATATAACATAAGTCAAGAATTCATACCTCGAGTTATAACTTTCAAACTTCAGGAAAAGTACTAGGAGACCAAATAAACGTCGAATCTCTGATCTCAAGCGATTCCTACAAGTATCCATACGTTTTCCCCAAATTCTTAAAATTAGCTTTTCGGAGATTCTCGTCTCTCTGTAGGCCAACCAGAGGTAGCCGAAGCATGTAATCACAATTTCATGTAATCACATCAAAAGTAACATCCATAGACACGAACCACTTACGAGAGGAGGGATGATAACGCTTGTACCCTTTTTGTGTAGGGGAATAGCCTACAAAGACACATTTAAGAGCACGAGGATCCAATTTTCGTCTGGAAGGAGAGTGATTGTGAACAAAGCAGACACAACCAAACACTTTAGGAGGAATAGGAAAGATTGAAGAAGGGTTGGTAAGAAGTTCTATAGGAGCTTTCTTACCAAGAACACGAGTAGGCAAACGATTGATAAGATAGGCAGCAGTCAAGACTGCCTCCCCCTAATAAGACTTAAGGAGCTCCATAGAGAACAACATAGACCTAGCAGACTCTAACAAGTAGCGATTCTTCTTTCAGCAACTCCGTTTTGTTGTGGAGTATTGGTGCATGGCGTTTGATGTATCATGCCATGGTCAGAAAAATAGTGAGTGAGACCACTGTAGATATATTCACCCCCTTTATCAGACTGAACAATTTTAATAACACTACTAAATTAGGTACATATCATCTTATGAAAAGATTTAAAAAATAGTCTTTTCTTTCATCAAATATATGTTAAATTGGAGCATCCAACCCAAAACCAATTGGCAATGGGTGGAGTAGCCCCTTGAACTTATATATTGAGTAGCTAGGTTATAAGTCCCCGATGTGGGACAGACAATCTCAACACGCCCCCGCACGTGTGGCATGACTGAGAGCCAAACACGTGGATTACTGAGATAGGGTGACGTGGAGCATACGTGGACAAATTGGCCAAACAATACCATGCTCTGATACCAATGTTGGGTAGTCTTAGGCCTTTTCAACCCCAAAAGCTAGCTTATGAGGTGAGGCTTTCCCTCACACTTATAAATTGACCACCAGCCCCTTCCACAATCAATGTGGGAAACCCCAACAATCTCCCCCTCACACATTGGGCCTTTGGTCGGCAAACCATAAACCAGTCTCTCCCCTGTGGCTGTTGGCCTGAGATGTTGTAACCTGGGCTGTGATACCATGTTAAATTGGAGCATCCAACCCAAAACCAATTGGCAATGGGTGGAGTAGCTCCTTGAACTTATATATTGAGTAGCTAGGTTATAAGTCCCCGATGTGGGACAGACAATCTCAACAATATACCCAAGTAGTGCGAGTGTAGTCATCAATAAAAGTTACGAACCATCTATAGCCATTCAAAGTAGTAATATGAGATGGACCCCAAACATTAGTATGAATAAGTGCAAAGGGAATAGTACTTCTATTGATACTTGAATTAAAAGTTGCACGGTGGTGTTTTTCGAGTTGACAAGCCTCACAAGAAATCTCAGAAACACAATTATTGGAAACTAAGGAGGGAAATAAATAACGAAGCAAATAAAAGGAAGGATGTCCTAATCGTTTATGCCACAACCACAACTCTTGAGGAGTATTCTCTCTCTGTGAAGCATGAGCAATACTTGTCAAACTCCCATTTTCAACTCCATCAGGCAACAACAGATATAGATCATTATCCAATCTACCACTGCCAATCACCTTCTTCGTGGAGAGGTCCTGAAAGACACAGTGAGATGGAAAGAAAGTTACACAACAGTTCAAATCACGCGTTAAACGACTAATTGAAAGAAGATTAGTCGAAAAATTAGGAACATGAAGAACTGAAGTTAAAACAAGAGAATTAGAAACATTAATGACACCTTTACCAGAAATAGAGGACAAATTACCTCGGCAGTTTTAACCTTATCTTTCCCTGAACATGGATTATAAGTGGAAAAAATACTTGGAAGACCGATCATATGATCGGAAGCTCCAGAGTCAATGATCCATGGTTGTGGAGAATTAGCATGCAAAGCACTTGAAAAATTAGCATAATTACCTTTCTGGGCAAAAGAAGTAGAGGCACTAGTGGAGGTGTCTAACTGTGTCATTATGCGCCTCAATGTCTCCAGATCTGTACAACTGATGTTGCCTGGCACAGACGAGGGAGTAGGAGCTGAGAAGTCTTCCTGATAAGTAGATTTAGATCCTGTGGTCAAGTGAGCTCGTGGTCCACCACTACCTCGTCCACCACGACCACCACCCTTTCCTTTTGACATAAGAGGGCGTCCGTGAAGGCTCCAACAAGTCTCGCGGGTATGTTGAGGTCTGTTGCAATGGTCACACCAAAGTTTATCCTTTTCATCACTTACCTCATAGCCTGAATCCTTACGTTGATTTGAAGGCTTGCCCCCTCGATGACTAGTAGAAATCAAAGCAGATCTGTCGGTAGATGACTGGGGAAGCATAACTGAGCGACGACTCTCTTCATTTTGAACATAGGCAAATGCTTCCCGAAGAGATGGCAACGGTTCCATACCAAGTATCCGACTCCTCACTGGATCGAACCTTGGATTAAGACCATCAAGAAACTTAAAAATCCTCTCAATTTCAATATATGTTTTGAAGCTAGCCGCATCAACCGGACAAACTGGATGATGAGTTATCAGATGTTCAATCCTCTTCCAAAGGGAACCTAAAGCAGTAAAATATTGCAGAGTGGAACGATCGCCTTGGACTTCGGCTTCAACAGTCCGTCTCAACTCATAAATCTGGGCAACATTTCCCTTGGGAGAATAAGTCTCAGCAAGAGTATCCTAGATGTCTTGGGCAGTCTCCATCCCAAAAAACCCATCTGCAATCTCTGGCTCCATAGAGTGAGTCAACAAGCTCATTACCAAAAAATTGTCAACCTCCCACTTTGCATAAGCAGGATCTTCAGGACTAGGCACCTTGATTGTTCCATTCACATAACCAAACTTTGACCTACTTTTAAGCCAAAATGTAGTCGACTGAGACCATGACAAATAATTCTCACCATTAAGTAACACTGTGGTGATCTTGGACCCAGGGTTCTCGGTAATGAGTCTCTCATTACCTGCAGGAGAACTTGTACCAACAACATCTTTCTGTGTCACACCGTCTTCCGTTACGATGAAGAGGGACACCCAAACAACCAGAAATGATGAATGGAATCAAGGCAACCTAGAAATTATAAGCACCAATCGGGTGCGATTGCCCAATCTATGGACAAGTCATTTGGTCCAAGTATGGACCTAAGGAGGAGAGATCAAAAAATTGTGGTCGGACCAGTTTAGTTGGGAGAAACTACGGCTGATCTGAGATAGCAAGGGAGAGAGATGGGGTGTTGAAAGGTGTGTGATCAGGCCAGAAGAGGTGTGAGGGTTTGAATGGCCTGTGGTGAGAGTGCCGCAGGTTAGGAGGGCTTCGACTAGGGTTGAATCAGTCCAGGATGGCTGCGGTGAGGGCTGGGAGGCTTTGGCGAGGGTTAGGCTACGTCAGGGGTTGCGGCTAGGGTTGATTCAGGTCATGGGAGTTGCGGTTGGGTCTAGTTTGGGCTGTGGGTGGTTCGATTGGTGTAGATTGGTGGTTTGTGGGTTGCGGCTGAGATTGGGTGTGATCGGGGTGGCTTCGGTTGGTGGTGTATGGTGGTGGCGCAAGGTGGTGTATGGTGGTGGAAGAAGAAACCCTACATTAGGGTGGCTTTGATACCATGTTAGTTTGTGAAAGCTTAGGGTTCATATTAATGAGACCCTCTCTTTTATTTTAGAGAAGAAAACAATAATTACACAGAGACCCCTGACTAAAGATAAATAATAAAAGTAAAATACAATAAGACTAAAAAATAACATAACACTCAACATAACTCTCTCCATTGTTCCATCAACTTTATGTTTCACAGTGAACACCTACTTGCACCCTACTATCCTTTTCCCACGAGGTAATTCTGCTAATTCCCAAGTTCCATTTTCCGACATGCTTCCATCTCTTCAACCATGGAAGACTTCCATTTAGGATCAGAGAAAGCTTCCTGGACATTGTTAGGGACAGAAACAGAATCTAGTTTGGACACAAAAGTCCTATACGATGTAGATAAACGAGAGTAAGAAACAAATTTTGAAAGCGGGTGTTTAGTACTTTCCCTAGTGCCCTTGCGAAGAGCAATAGGGGCGTCTATCTCATTATCAGTGGTAGGAGTAGGAGTCGAAGGAGTGGAAGGACTAGGAATACCTGGACCATCATCCTCTGAAGAAGGCAATTGTAGTGGAATTAGAGAAATGACCCTATCTTCTGTTGCTCCAAAAATTCTTCTATCCTTGTTTTTGGAGTAAGTCAAGAGTTCTTTTCTTCTACCTTCTCCATTTTCGTCTTCTTTCTTTTTTTCACTCTCCTCTCTTTTTTCTTCTCCACTTTCCTCTCCTTTCTTTTTTTCACTCTCCTCTGTCTTTTCTTCTTCCCTTTCCTCTCCTCCTACAATAAATGGAACAGTTGCCACAGACTTCTCTTCACAAGACTGTTTCTACCCCTGAAGAGATGGCTGAGAAGACTGGAAATAGGACAAAGACTCATCGAAGGTAACATCCATAGACACAACCATTTATGAGAGGGAGGATAGTAACACTTATACCCTTTTTGTGTGGGGGAATAACCCACAAACACACATTTAAGTGCTTGTGGATCCAACTTACGTCTGGACTGGGAGTGGTGGTGAATAAAACAAACGCACCCAAAAACTTTGGGAGGAATAGGAAAAATAGAAGATGGATTTGTAAGAAGTTCAATAGGAGCTTTCTTACCAAGGACACGAGTAGGGAGGCGATTGATGAGGTAAGCATCGGTTAACACAGCCTCCCCCCTAGCCCCAATAAGACTTTGGAACCTGCATAGAAAACAACATAGATCTAACTGACTCCAACAAATGATGATTTTTCCACTCAGAAACTCCATTATGTTGTGGAGTATTTTTGCACGATGTTTGGTGGATCATGCCATGTTTAGAAAAGAATTGAGTGAGACCACCATAAATATATTCCCCCCCTTTATCAGAACGAATAATCTTAACAACTGTGCTAAATTGGGTACAAATCTTCTTGTGGAATGTTTTAAAGATAGAAAACACATCACTCTTCTCTTTCATTAAGTATACCCAAATTGTGCGAGTGT
The DNA here is from genome assembly GCA_033977485.1 of Hydrangea macrophylla. Lineage (NCBI taxonomy): Eukaryota > Viridiplantae > Streptophyta > Magnoliopsida > Cornales > Hydrangeaceae > Hydrangea > Hydrangea macrophylla. The sequence goes on along the minus strand of CM066983.1, from coordinate 7,489,017 downwards.
AATCATCAATAAAAGTAACAAACCATTTATAACCATTTAAAGTAGGAATATGAGAAGGACCCCAAACATCCGTATGAATAAGAGCAGATGGAGTAGTACTTTTATTGAAGCTAGAATTAAATGTAGGACGGTGATGTTTTCCAAGTTCACATGCCTCACAAGATATCTCTGAAATACATTTATTAGGAACTAAAGACGAAAATAAAAAATGAAGTAAGTAGAAAGAAAGGTGTCCTAATCTCTGGTGCCACAACAATGTCTCTCGGGGAAGAGTCTCTCGGGGAAGAGTCTCTCTCTGTGTCGTATGAGCAACTGGAGTGTACCCTCCATTTGATACTCCACCAGGCAACATAAAATAAAGGCCATTCTCTTCTTTACCACTATCAATCTCCTTCTTTGTGGAGAGGTCCTGAAATACACAATGAGATGGATAGAAAGTCACACTATAGTTTAGATCGCGAGTAATTCGACTAATTGAAAGAAGATTAGTCGAAAAATTAGGCACGTGAAGAATAGAGGATAAAGCAAAAGAATTCAAAATATTAATGACATCTTTACCAGAAACCGAGGAAAAATTGCCATTGGCAGTTTTAACTTTATCCTTCCCTGAACATGGATTATATGTTGAAAAAACGGTGGAAAGTTCAGTCATATGATCGGAAGCTCCGGAATCAATGATCCATGGTTGTCGAGAATCGACACTTAAATTATTGGAAAAATTAGCAGAATTACCTTTATGAGCAAAGGGGAAGTAGAGGCACTAGTGGATGTGTCCAACTGAACCATAATGCGCCTTAAAGTCTCAATGTCAGTGCTAATAATACTCCCTGGCACTGATGAAGATGCGGAAGCTGGTAATTCGTCCTAATATGTAGAATCCGAGCTAGTAGTCAAGTGAGCACGTGGGCACCACCTCGGCCACTACGATTCCACCACGGCCACCTCCCCGCCCTTTTGGCATAGGCGGGCGTTCATGAAGTTGCCAAAAAGTCTCTCGGGTATGTCTAGGCCGATTACAATGATCACACCAAAGCTTATCTTTGTCATATCCGATCTCAGAACTGAACTCCTTACGCTGAGTGGGTAGCTTACCACCTCGTTGTCTAGAGGAAATTAGAGCCGACCTATCTATAGAGGATTGTGGAAGCATAGCTGAGCGGCGACTTTCCTCGTTTTGAACGTAGGCAAAGGCTTCCCTGAGGGATGGTAGACGTTTCGTACCAAGTATCCGGCTCCGTACTGGGTCAAACTTTGGATTTAGGCCGACGAGAAATTTAAAAATCCGTTCACTTTCAATATATGTTTTGAAGCTAGCAGGATCAATAGGGCATATTGGGTGATGGGTTATTAGATGATCAATCCTCTTCCATAGGGAACCCAAAGCAGTAAAGTATTGTAAAGTTGTACGATCTCCCTAGACCTCGGCTTCAACTGTTTGTTGTAACTCATAAATTTGAGCAACATTTCCCTTGCGAGAATAAGTCTCGGCAAGTGTATCCCCTATGTCTTAAGCAGTTTCCATACCAAAAAAACCATAAGCAATCTCCGGCTCCATAGAATGAGTGAGCCAACTTATGACCAAGAAATTATCAACTTCCTGTTGAGTGTCGTCTGTTTGTTATGTTATGTCTTAGTTCATTATTTTTCTTATTTATCCTTTAGTCTGGGGATCTCTATGTAATTTATTATTATTTTGTTCTTAATAAATATATAATGAGGGTTTCACTATTGTGAACCCTAAGCCTCAAACTATTATTCTATGAAATCGAACATAGTATCAGAGCCACCCTAGCCTAGGGTTTTTTGATTCATACACCACCACAACCACAAGCCGAACCACCACAACCACCAGCTGAACCACCCCTGACCTTCGCCTAACCCTAATCCAGCCCTCCCTCACTTCCGGCGACAACTCCCAGGCCACCACACCTCTCGGCGACCAACATCTGGTCACCCTACCTTGCGGCACATCCTCCAGAGCATGTCCAGCCCCTTCGCTGCCTTCTACCACTAAAATACAGCCACTCTTCTACCCTGGCCTGAGAGTTTATCCCCCCACCCTTCTTCTTTCCTTTCGTCTTCAGCCCTAGGTTTGAAAACTAGGGTGAAGGGGAGTTTTTGGTGATGGTGTAATCAGGCCAGGGTGTCGGATGGGGTGGGGAGGCTTGCGGCGCAGGGAGAAGAGGATGGGGAGGTGCGGCGTGGGTTAGTGGGCTAGGGGAAGTTTAACGAGGGTGGAGGAGAGTTTGGTGAGTGGCTGGGGTGGTGGGTTAGGTCCGGCGAGTGGCTGGCGAGCAGTTCAGTGGTGGTTTGGGTGGTTCGGTGGTGGTGAGGATCAGATCACTTGGTTTAGGGTTGCTCTGATACCATCTTGTAATTTCTGGAAGCTTAGAGAGCACTAACATGTGCCTCTCTTTTATTAATCAAGAGTAATAACAAGAAAAGAATAATTACATCAAGGGTCCATACAAACAACTAAAACTATAAAATTAAAAAGGCCCATAAAATAAAACTATTTCTCAACACAATCCACCACATGTCAAGGATTTAACGCTTTGAGCAAAGAGACATCAGTTCTATTGCCGACTTAACGATGTCTACTAGTAATCTCGGTCCACCGCTTTTAAGGACATATGATTGGATTACTAGCTATCGTAGGGCTAATTGGTCGGGTCCATCGCTTTTAAGTACATATGACCAGTCCAACACTTTTAAGGACATATGATTGACCAAAGCCCGTCCCCGTAATTCCCTCAGAACTTATCAAACCTACTTAACGTTCACTATTACGATACATGACATTCCCATGTGGCCTGACTACTCTGTTGAAATGAAACGGATATCAAATGGATTCATGATCGACATCTCATCTAACGTTGTAATATTATTCCGTTTATTCATAACCCTACTATCTGTTGGTATCACATTATCTCTCGAAATTGCATAACGGATTTAAGAAATGACATACGACTAATCGAACCCTTATATAATAAATAAGAGAAACTATCCATGTTCTGTAACTTCCAATTGATTGGACAGAGGTCCAATCGATTGAGATAAAAACCATGACAACGATTGGGATCTCAAATAATACCAATCGATTGCAAACTTTGGCAATCGATTGGGAGTCATACTATGACAATCGATTGGGAAACTATCCAATCAATTGGTCTAGATGGCAATCGATTGGGAAAAAGCCCTATCGATTGGGACTTTGTCTTCTCTAGCATAATTTCAATCTAGCAGAACTACACGTTGGGAAGACATTTTGATACGTCTTTCCTTCTTTAAAAACTTGTAAAACTCATATATAAAGGGACCAAGTAAGTTAGAACTCACCTAGTTGAGTGTGGTGGTGTGGGGGCTATGGAACCTCCAAGCTTTCTCTCTCCTCTTCTTTCTTCCCTTCTCTATCTCTGTCTTTCCTCTTTCTCTTCTTCTTCTTTTTGTTCTTCTCTCCTTCTTCTCTATGCCTTGGCAGTGTGTATGTATGTGTGGTGTATATATGTATATATATGAGTGTGCGTGTATATATGAGATATGTAATCTCTCTCCCTCTCTCTCTCTCTCTCTCTCAAGAAATCTGTCAAACAGGTCCCAAGGGACGAAATGAACTCGTATATATAGGAAAAGAGAGTGCCACGCGTCAAAACACGAAGCAACTTGGACAACAAGTTCTGCAGGATGACAATCGATTGGGACCAGTGGCAATCGATTGGATACATATATTTATGAGGGCAATCGATTGGATGAAGGGCAATCGATTGGTATGGGCCACTTCATGAATTCAGGTTGGCAGGGTCTCAATCGATTGGAAATGGGCATTCGATTAGGAGTCAAAAAGTGGCAATATATTGGGATTCAAGGGTAATCGATTGGTACACAAAATTTCCGAACAGAATGGTAAGGATGATACAAGTATACATGGATAATATCAAGTCTTATCTATATAGAAGAAAACCAATGGGAATAATTTCTAATAATTTTATTCAAGCTATGTGGCTGTTTATATACACAAACATAGTTACAAGTTTAGGAAAGAAAACCAGAAAAAGGAAAGAAACAAAAGAGGAAACAAGATCACCAAATCAAATCACAATCAAACCACAAGATAAGATCCTAATAAATTCTAAGTTGACTGAAATCTTATCCAGGGAATAATTATTTCCAACACTCCCCCTCAAGCTGGAACTGGAGCAAAGATATCAAGAAGACCCAGCTTGACTAATGATGACTTTAGGAGAGAGGGACCCACAGACTTAGTAAACATATCAGCTGTCTGATTAGAAGAAGGCACAAACTCTGGGACGATAATTCCTGCTCGAACCTTTTCTCTAATGAAATGAACAACAACTTCAATATGCTTAGTACGTTCATGAAGGATTGAGTCAGAGGCAAGCATAAGTGCAGATTTATTATCACAGAATAATGTAGACGAGTCCACAATCGGATACCCTAACTCTTTCAATATTGAACGTAGCCAAAGGAGTTCACATGTTCCTTGGGCCATAGCCCGATACTCTGCCTCTGCAGAAGAACGAGAAACCACAACTTGTTTCTTACTCTTCCAAGAGAGAAGATGACTACCATAAAAAGTACAAAAACCAGTCGTGGACCGACGATCACTTTTGGAGCCAGCATAGTCTGCATCAGTAAAACAAGACACTCCTGATTGAATTCCTGCAGAGTAAAATAACCCGAGACCTGGACACGTTTTGAGATACCGAAGTATATGGTTAACCGCATCAAGATGAGAAGAGCGAGGTGCATGCATGAATTGGCTCACAACACTCACAGCAAACGTGATGTCGGGTCGAGTGTTGGTCAGATAAATAAGACGACCAACAAGTCGTTGATACACCGATGCATCAGGTAGAAGTTCCCCAGACTCATTTGACAACTTATGATTTGGATCCATAGGAGTAGAGGCTGGTCGACATCCCATCATACCAGTATCGTTGAGAAGATCCAAAGTGTACTTCCTTTGAGACAATGAAATTCCTTGACGAGAACGTGCAACCTCTATCCCAAGAAAGTACCGAAGAGGGCCCAAGTCCTTAATATCAAAGGACTCACCTAGAGCTTTCTTAACTTTGATAATACCTGGAGCATCATCACCTGTAATAATGATATCGTCCACATATACTAAAACGATTACAGACCGGCCATCAGGACGACGATGAGTGAAACAGGTGTGATCAGAATGACACCGAGTAAATCCCAGAGAAATAATAACACTGCTGAAGTGATTAAACCATGCCCAAGGCGATTGCTTCAGTCCATACAAAGATTTCTGCAGGCGACAGACCTTCCCTGAATACTCCCCCTCAGCCCGAAAACCCGGTGGAGGATCCATATAGATAGTTTCATTCAGATCACCATTCAAGAATGCATTCTTTACATCCATTTGATGTAAAGGCCATGAATGGGAAGCTGCCAGAGAAATAATAAGGCGAACAGATGTCAATTTAGCCACTGGTGCAAAAGTAGCATTGAAGTCTTTGCCAGGTATTTGAGTGAACCCTTTAGCCACGAGACGAGCCTTGTACCTTTCAATTGTACCATCTGCCTGATATTTCACACTGAATACCCATTTGCAGCCAACTGTTTTCTCACCCTGAGGCAATGAGACAAGTTCCCAAGTCTGGTTGCGTTGAAGGGCATCCATCTCCAATTGCATGGCAGCCACCCACTGAGGATCCTGAAGGGCCTCAGAAATAGACCGAGGGATAGAGGTGGAGTCAACCTGACTGAGAAATGCAGAATAGGAACCTGAAAGACCTTTATAAGAAACATACTGTGTAATGGGATGATTAGTACTGTCAGAAAAACCATAACGATTAGGAGGCCTACGAATTCTAGAGGGATATCTAGAAGGTAAAGGAGAAGAGTCATTACCAGATTCCGGCAAAGATATCGGCATGGGAGTCTGAGCAGGAGGGCGACGAGAGTACACCTGAGCAGGAGTTGTGGTGATAACAGGAGGAAGGGTGGAGGAAGCCTCTAGAGAGGAATCAAACAAGGGAACCGGTCGTGGAAGCAAACTTGAATCTTCTGGAAGGTCAGGAAGAGGAGAATCGGAAACCTGTGAAGACTCCGCAAAATAAGGAGTGTCTTCCATGAAGGTTACATCCATAGAGTGATACATATGACGAGTGGTGGGGTCATAACAGCGGTAGCCTTTAGACATAGTGGAATAACCAAGAAAGATGCATCGGACAGCCTTATTGTCTAATTTAGTGCGAGAAGGGCTTCGATTCTGGACAAAACATGTGCACCCAAAGACACGAGGTAATATCGGAAAAAGGTTTTTTTCGGGCTGGAGAAGTTACAGAGGTGCTTTTCCTTGTAGGACACGACTTGGAGTTCGGTTGAGGAGGAAATTGGCAGTAAGGACTGCCATATGCCAGAAATATTTAGGAACATGCATCCCACATAAGAGGCACCGAACAACAGACATGATGGAGCGGTTTTTGCGTTCCGCCACACCATTCTGCTCTGGGGTGTAAGGACAAGTGAGTTGCTGAAGGATACCTAGCTTATTAAGTTCTGCCCGAAACTCATTAGTAATATATTCTCGACCATTATCAGAACGAAGATTACGAACAACAGTGTTATATTGAGTTTTAACCATGGTCAAGAAATTGGAAAACAAGGAAAACACTTCAAATTTTTTCTTTAGTAAATAGACCCAAGTACATCGTGTATAGTCATCAATGAAGGTTACATAATAACGATGCTCAGACATAGCAGTAACAGGAGAGGGCCCCCATATATCAGAATGAATAATATCAAATGCACATGGTGCACGATGCATGCGAGGTATATAGCTAGAGCGAATATGTTTTGATAATTCACACACCACACAATGAAATTTAAACTTCTGGCAGGCTTTATTTAATAATGGAAAAAGTTAACAAAGATACTTAAAGTTTGCATGGCCCAAGCGGGCGTGCCACAAATGTAAAGACTCTAAAGAAAAATTAAAAGACTCAGATTCAGGCAAAACAGCCGCCTGAAGACCAGATGACGACACATGCCCACCAGGAGGATCGCCAAAATAGTAGAGGCCATCCCGCTTATATCCCTTACCAAAAATCTTCTTCGAAATCTGGTCCTGCAAGAAACAAGAACCGGGTAAGAATACAACCGCACAATTAAGGGATTTAGCAAGACGACTAACAGAAACGAGATTATGAGAGAAGGTAGGAACATGAAGAACAGATGATAGCGTAATATTAGGAGAGAGACAAACATCGCCTGTACTTTTGACATTAAGAATAGACCCATCAGCAATACAAACAGACTGGAATTTGGGAGCACCGGAAAAAGAGAATAAGGATGACTCACCAGTCATATGTTCATTGGCCCCGGAATCCAGAATCCAAGAGGGATTTCCAGACCTAACATGAAGAGCAGTAGTAGGAGTACCTGAGGCCAAAGTTGCAGTAGGAGTGGTGCCAGAGAGAGAACCTCGCTGAAGGAGAGTCCCTAGTTGAGACTGAAGCTGTCCCATCTGAGCTTGGAGCTCGAGAAAGTCCGGAGTAGGAGCAGGAGTGGTTTCTGCAATAGCCGCAGTGCGAGATGGAATCTTCCCTTTATTGCGAGCATATTTTTCTCGCAATTCAGGGTGAAGCTTAAAACATCGATCTTTAACATGACCCAGAGTATTGCAGTGAGTGCAAAATGGGCGATTACCTGACCCAGGAGGACGGGAAGCAGTGCCAGAAGTAGCGGCAAATGCCATATGTTCAGGTACTGGAGACGACTCTGGTACGGGCTGAGGTTTAAGCATGCGACGACGGCGCTCATCACCATCAATAGTAGCAAATGCCTCAAATAGAGAGGGCATAGGAGATGTATTTAAAATCTGAGTTCGAAGAGATTCAAACTCAGGTTTTAAACCCATCAGAAACTGGTAGGTATGCAGGCGATTGAGACGTCGCAGGGCAATAGTGGCAGCCTCAGCGGGAAAATCACTAAGCGGTTCATACTGAGCAAGTTCCTCCCACCTGGACTGAAGAAAGCCAAAATAATCAGCAACTGAAACACCCAACGTTGCTTGGGAAGCTTGAGAAATTTCCCGATATAGCTCAAAGATCCGGGAATCATTGCATTCATGAGCATACATCTGCGTCAGAGAAGTCCATAGACTATGAACCGTATCTTGGGAAGCTTGAGAAATTTCCCGATATAGCTCAAAGATCCGGGAATCATTGCATTCATGAGCATACATCTGCGTCAGAGAAGTCCATAGACTATGAACCGTATCATGGAACATGAACATGTGATAAATGCGATCTTCCATGGAATTGAACAACCACCCGAGAATAGTGCAATTGTCAATATCCCACTGAGCTCTATGTTACACGGACTCTTCAAAGTGTCTGGAGGACACGGGTATGGATTCCATATCCGACACGGGTACTTTGTCTTTCTTGTCTGAAAATTACACTAAACTACACTAGAAGGATCCTACCCAAGTGTCATACCCATGTCCGCAAAGAGTCGTGTCGACATGGGTACTTCTCCTATTTAGAAGAGTCCATGTAACATAGACTGAGCTAAGGCGGGACCCGACACTATGGGCTTTGGTTCAGTGCCCAAAATCCAACCTGATTTGCCTTTACCTCCAAGATAGAGGCGAAAAGAACGAGACCATGCAGCGAAATTACGTCCGTTCAACAACACACTAGTAACCCGGTGAGCAGGGGTGTGTTGAGAGAGAGAGAGATCCGTACGAGTGGGCGTAAGGGCAGTGTCCTTATTGGTCTCTTCTGTATTGGTCATGGTTGAAAAATTTGTAAGCACACAGAGAAAATGGAAGATCAAGGGCTGCCCGGAATAATCGGAGCACGAAGAAGGGCAACCGGAGAACACTCGGTAGCCCAACAAAAAGAGAGAGAGGAGCACTAAGGCTCTAGTGCATCACCTGGATGCAAGGGAGGCCCACAAAGGGGCAAGCGGCAGCAGGAGAAGCTGCCGCAAGGGAAAAGGGCACTAGGCGACTGGCTGGAGGTGTCGCCGAGGGTGATGGAGGGTGCTGGAGGTGCTGCGAGAGTGGTGGAGGGCCTGGGAGTTGCGGCGAAGGTGGGAGAGGGTCTGGGAGTTGCGGTGCAGAGGTGAAGAGAGCCTGGGAGTTGACCGAAGGTGGTAGAGGAGCTGGGTTAGGGTTTATTGGCTCTGATACCAAGAAGAAAACCAATGGGAATAATTTCTAATAATTTTATTCAAGCTATGTGGCTGTTTATATACACAAACATAGTTACAAGTTTAGGAAAGAAAACCAGAAAAAGGAAAGAAACAAAAGAGGAAACAAGATCACCAAATCAAATCACAATCAAACCACAAGATAAGATCCTAATAAATTCTAAGTTGACTGAAATCTTATCCAGGGAATAATTATTTCCAACATATATATATATATATATATTAAAAATGCAGGGTATTACATACAGGATTTTCACCCCAGGCGATGTGGTACATGTACATGGACTTGATACTTCAACTCACCTCACCTCATCCATATTGGTCTTCTTGCCTCAGAAGTCTTGGATCTTTGCTTTTGGTCATGACTAGGGCTGTGTTTCAGATGGAACAGATCAGAAATGACTGTTTCGGAAAAAATTCCAAAATTTTCGGAATGTAAAAACCTTTCCAATACCAATTCCAAAATTTTGGAATTTTGATTCTATGTTCTGATTCCGAATTTTCAGAAATATTGGAATTTTTCGGAAATTTTCGGATTTTTTTCGAAAATTTTCGATTTTTTTTTAGGCAAAAATAAAAAATCGACATATTATTGTTTCAAAATTTGAATTGTATATTTTTTGTACACTAGATTTTAGGACTTTAAAATTGTAGGCAAAACCTCGTTTTGATATAGGATATATACGTACTTTTATGTATACCATTAAAAAAGTGGGAATATTTCGGGATTTTATCGGAAATTTATTGGAAAATATTCAATATTTTCAGATCGGAAATTCGGATTTTTCGGAAATTCCAGAACTATTCCGATTTCAATCCGATTTTTTTTTTGGAATTTTCGGAAATCAGAATTTCGGAATTACTTTTATGTTGCCAAAATCAGATTTTTTTGGTTCGGAATCGGAATTTCCGTTCCAAATTGCACCATAGTCATGACGAATGAAGAGGTAAACAATTTTTTTTGGGTTTCAAAGTTAAAAAGACAAATGGAAGGAGTTAGCAGATTTAGGTGGGCATTTTAAGTGAATTCATTACATGTCCTAAATGATCATCTGTAAATTACAATAGGGCAATGTTAGGATGCTTAGATACGTTTTAATATTGGATCAGGTTGGCTTTGGCCCATTTTAAAATTAATTTTAGTGATTCAAGATTGAGCTTGCCCAATTGAACGCGATGTATTATTGTTACTTGGGGACTTTTGAGATAATGAGTCAATCTACCTTAAACCGCTAGTTAATTTGCGAGCAATTAGGTTGAGATAGTGGACACTTCAACATTATAATTTATGGGCTTAGATATGAGGCATCCTTTTCCTATCCCAATGTAGGAGCATTGTATTATACACATTATTAGAAGAGGTGATATTTATAACCTTTGATATTTATTGTTTACTAAATATATATTCATTGTAAAAAAACTTAATCATATTATGATTAGTTAGTGTACTGTCTGTGAAAATTTGTTCACTAGTTTTATAATAGAAACTCGGTTTTCAAAAGGTTAAAAATATTTGAAACAATGGGGCAGGTTCAGGTTGTAATTTCTCAATGCGTATAATTTTGGGATTTGGCATGTTGCCTTGCATTTAACGTTGTGTGATCTATATAAATCAATTCTATATACTATTTTGCTAAATTTACCATTTTTCTGTAGTTTATACTAACTGATACTGGGGATGAATACCTAGCTTCCTGTAGCATCATCAGTATTTTATATTCATATTTTTTTCCTTTTAGTCAGTGTTGGAATTTATATTTATTATAGTCAAACTTATTCACGGACTGATTAGGAATAGATTTATTGTAATTGATTATAGTTGTCTATTTCCTTTTTCTTTTCTTTCTTTTTCTCTTCTTTATTTCTTTTTTCTGTTTTTCTTAGCTTGTATATATACACACATTGTGAATGAATAATATATCAATTATTCTTCTATCTTTCTTATTGGTATCAGAGCCACAACAAAAACGCCAAACCCTAGCTCCCCACCACCAGCCGCCGCCACCCACAGCCTCTCCTAGGCTCTCCGCAACACCTCCCACCCCCAGCCCACCTCGGCGCAGCAGCCCCCCCCCCCCCACCCCCACCACCAACCGAGGTTCCCATAAGCCCCCCAGGGTTCCGACGCACCTCCCAGGTCCCCACCGAGGCCCTTGTGCCTCTCCGACAGTCTCTACGCTGTCCTCCGCCCCTCTGTGGGCCTCTCCTGCATCCCTGTGATGCATTAGAGCCTTAGTACTCATCTCTCTTTCAGACCATTATTTGGTCTCCGGTTGCCCCATCTGTGCTCCACCTGTTCTGGGCAGCCCTCCATCTTCTCGATTTTCCAAATTTTTGTTGGTTTTCTCTTGGGTTCAGACACTCCTGTATGGCTCACGATGGAAAAGATACTGATCCTGCTCGTCCAGATCTGTCTCTTTTTCAACACACCCCTGCTCAACGGGTTACTAGTGTGTTGTTGAGTGGAAGGAACTTTGCCGCATGGTCCCGTTCTTTCCATCTCTATCTTGGAGGCAAAGGTAAGTCTGGATGGATTCTAGGCACTGTACCCAAACCAGCGCTCTCTGATCCTACATTTGCTCAGTGGGATATTGATAACTGCACCATTTTGGGGTGGTTATTTAACTCTATGGAAGATCGGATTTATCATATGTTCATGTTTCATGATACTGTTTCCAGCCTATGGACCTCTCTGACTCAAATGTATGCTCATGAGTGCAATGATTCCCGTATCTTCGAACTTTATCGGGATGTTGCACAGGCTTCTCAGGCTACATTAGGTCTTTCAGTTGCTGATTATTTTGGTTACCTTCAGTCCCGTTGGGAGGAACTAGCTCAGTATGAGCCTCTTAGTGAATTTCCGCCTGAAGCAACTACTATTGCTCTCCGACGTCTCAATCGCCATCACACCTACCAGTTCTTGATCGGTCTAAAACCTGAGCTTGAATCTCTCCGGACTCAGATTTTAAACACATCCCCTATGCCCTCTTTATTTGAGGCTTTTGCTATTATTGATGGAGATGAGAGACGTTGTCGCTTGCTTCAACCTCCGGCTTTACCCGAGCCCACTCAAGTGCCTGATCAGATGGCTCTTGCTGTCCCGACGGGCCCATTCACTCGTCCTCCTGGATCTGGTAATCGCCCTTTCTGCACTCACTGTGGTAATCTTGGTCACGTTAAGGATCACTGCTTCAAACTCCATCTTGAACTTCGTGAGAAAGGTGCCCGAAATAAAGGAAAGGGTCCATCCCGCATTGCTGCTATGGTTGAAACTACTCCTACTCCGGATCTCCTTCAACTCCAGACTCAGATGGGCCACCTTCAATCTCAAATAGGGGCATTACTTCAGCAAGGCTCTCATTCTGGCACCACTCCCACTGCTACTTTGGCTTCAGGTACTCCTTCTATTGCACTCCATGTTGGGTCTAGCAACCCCTCGTGGATTCTGGATTCTGGTGCCAGTGATCATATGACTGGTAAGTTGTCCTTGTTTTCATCCTCTTTGGTTCCCATCTCCCAATCTGTGCGTATTGCCGACGGGTCCACTATCTATGTCAAAAGTAAAGGCGATGTTTGCCTCTCTCCTAGTATCTCTTTATCTTCTGTTCTTCATGTCCCTAGTTTTTCTTATAATCTTCTTTCAGTTAGTCGTCTTGCAAAATCTCTTAATTATGAAATTGTGTTCTTACCATATTGTTGTCATTTGCAGGACCAGTTTTCGAAGAAGATTTTTGGCAGGGGATATGAGCGGGATGGCCTTTACTATTTTGGTGATCCACCTGGCGGGAGTTTAAGTTTGTCGTCGTCGAGTCTTTAGGCATCTGTTTTGCCTGAATCTTCTAAGTCTTCTAGTTTTTCTTTAGAGTCAATAAAATTGTAACACGCCTGCTTGGGCCATGCAAACTTTCATTATCTTTGTCAACTTTTTCCATTATTAAATAAAGCCTGCCACAAAGTTAAATTCAATTGTGTTGTGTGTGAATTATCTAAGCATACTCGTTCTCATTACATACCTCGCATGAATCGTGTACCGTCTGCTTTTGATATTATCCATACTGATGTGTGGGGCCCTTCCCCAATTACTGCTATTTCTGGTTACCGTTATTATGATACATTCATTGATGATTACACTAGGTGTACATGGGTTTATTTGCTTAAGAAGAAATCAGAAGTTTTCTCCTTGTTTTCTAACTTCTTACAAATAGTTAAGACCCAATTTAGTACTGTTGTTCGTAATCTACGTTCTGATAATGGTCGTGAATACATTACTAATGAGTTTCGGGCTAAGCTTAATAAACATGGTATTCTCTAGCAACTCACTTGTCCCTACACTCCAGAACAGAATGGTGTGGCGAAACGAAAGAATCGCTCCATCATGTCTGTTGTTAGGTGTCTTCTGTGCGGAATGAATGTACCCAAATATTTTTGGCATTTGGCCGTTCTTACTGCCACTTTTCTTCTTAACCGGACTCCAAGTCGTGTTTTACAAGTCAAGGCACCTCTGTAACTTCTTCAGCCCGACAAAACCCTCTTTCCTATCCTACCTCGGGTCTTTGGTTGTACATGCTTTGTCCAAGATCGCAGTCCAACTCGAACAAAATTAGATAACAAGGCTGTCCGCTGCATCTTCTTAGGCTATTCACCTATGTCAAAAGGTTACAGGTGTTATGATCCTACCACTCGTCATATGTATCATTCTTTGGATGTCACTTTTTTTGGAAGATACTCCGTTTTTTGTAGGTCCTCAGTCTGTGTCTGATCCTCCTTCATCTAAAGTCTCCGTGGATTCAAACTCTCCTCCGCGTCCTGTTCCTCTGTTTGAACAACCTCTGGAGCCTTCTTCCAACCTTCCGCCGGTTATCACTATTGCTCCTACTCAGGTGTACTCTCGCCGGCCTCCTGCTCATACTCCACTTCCAATATCTTCACCGGAATCTGGTAGTGTTTCTCCACCTTTACCTTCTGTTTCCTCTAGATATCCCTCTAGACTTCGTCGTCCTCCTAATCGTTATGGTTTTTCTCTTAGTACTAATCACCCCATTGATTAGTATGTTTCTTATCAGGGACTTGCAGATTCCTATTGCTCTTTTCTTAGTCAGGTTGACTCCACATCCATCTCTCGGTCTGTCTTTGAAACCCTACAGGATCCACAGTGGGTGGCTGCCATGACCTTTGAAATGGATGCCCTTCACCGTAATCAGACTTGGGAACTTGTGCCTCACCCCCCGGGTGAGAAAACTGTTGGGTGTAAGTGGGTCTTCACTATTAAGTATCAGGCTGATGGTATTATCGAGCGATATAAGGCGCGTCTAGTGGCCAAGGGCTTTACTCAAATCCCGGGCAAGGATTTTAGTGCTACCTTTGCTCCTGTCGCCAAATTGACATCTGTTCGGCTTATAATCTCTTTGGCGGCATCTCACAACTTGCCCCCGCATCAACTGGATGTTAAAAATGCCTTTCTAAATGGGGATTTGGATGAGACTATTTATATGGATCCTCCTCCGGGTTTTCGGGCTGAGGGGGAGTATTCAGGGAAGGTATGTCGTCTTCGAAAATCTTTATACGGACTGAAGCAATCTCCTGGAGCTTGGTTCAACCGCTTTAGTGAGGTTATTTTATCTTTGGGCTTCACTCGATGCCACTCTGATCACACTTGCTTCACCCATATCGACCTGATGGCCGGTCAATTAATATCCTGGTATAATGTTGACGATATCATTATTACAGGGGATGATGCTCCAGGCATTACCAAAGTCAAGAAGGCTCTCAGTCAATCTTTTGATTGAGAGCCTGATGGCCGGTCAATTATTATCCTGGTATATGTTGACGATATCATTATTACAGGGGATGATGCTCCAGGCATTACCAAAATCAAGAAGGCTCTCCGTCAATCTTTTGATGTTAAGGACTTGGGGCCCCTTCGATACTTTTTCGGGATTGAAGTTGTTCACTCTCGTCAAGGTATATCACTGTCTCAACGAAAATACACTCTGGATCTTCTGCAAGATACATGTATGATGGGATGTCGTCCTGCCTCCACTCCTATGGATCCCAATTATAAGCTATCTAATGAGTCTGGGGAACTTCTTCCTGATGCTTCAGTATATCAACGCCTTGTTAGCCGTCTTATTTACTTGACCAACACTCGACCTGACATTACATTTGCGGTCAGTGTTGTGAGTCAATTTATGCATGCTCCACGGTCATCTCATCTTGATGCTGTTCATCATATACTCCGGTATCTCAAGACTTGTCCGGGTCTTGGGTTATTTTATTCTGCAGGTGTACAGTCAGGGGTGTCCTGGTTCACTGATGCTGATTATGCTGGGTCTAAGAGTGATCGTCGGTCCACATCTGGATTCTGCACTTTCTATGAGAATCATCTTCTCTCATGGAAAAGCAAGAAACAAGCTGTAGTTTCTCGTTCTTCCGCTGAGGCAGAGTATCGTGCCATGGCACGGGGAACATGTGAGCTTCTATGGGTGCGTTCTATTCTGAAGGAGTTGGGTTATCCGGTTAATGGCTCATCTACGTTGTTCTGTGACAACAAGTCTGCACTTATGCTTGCTTTTGACTCGGTTCTCCATGAACGTATACTAAGTATATTGAAGTGGATGTTCATTTCATTAGAGAAAAAGTTCGTTCTGGAATCATTGTCCCAGAATTTGTGCCCTCTTCCAATCAAGCTGCTGATATGTTTACAAAGTGTGTTGGTCCCTCTCTCCTGAAGTCGTCTCTGATCAAGCTGGTTCTCATTGATATCTTTGCTCCATCTCAAGCTTGAGGGGGAGTGTTGGAATATATATTTATTATAGTCAAACTTATTCACGGACTAATTAGGAATAGATTTATTGTAATTGATTATAGTTGTCTATTTCCTTTTTCTTTTCTTTCCTTTTCTCTTCTTTATTTCCTTTTTCTGTTTTTCCTAGCTTGTATATATATACACACATTGTGAATGAATAATATATCAATTATTCTTCTATCTTTCTTCTGTCAGTTATTGTGGATTATGTGTCTTTAAAATGCCATTTTGAATGTTGGAAATGTACGATTTTATGCTTTAACTATTTTCGATTTATTTCGTTGCATGGTATGCTGTAATTCTTCTCAAACTCGAAGAGTTTATTTGTATTGTAATTCCTTCTTGTTTGCACTAGCTACATATTTGAATTTTGTTACTCAAGAATATAGTGAAATATTATGGTAAGCTTTTTATTACTCAGTATTTTATACTGTTTTCTTAGGGTACACTTTTCTGCTTCGCTCATTTTAAGAACACGTGTTTCTTTGTTTGTCAACACTATCTCTTGGCCTAACAGTTGTCCTATAAATTTGCCTTTTATATGGGAAAATGTTCGTATGGAAGCATACAACCGGATCTACTAACTTGTTTTTGTTAATCACATGATAATTAATAGTATTACAGAAATTATCCATGCATATTTTTTTTTGTACTGCAGAAATAAAAACAATTGCACTATCCTTGATTGGACAAGCTAAAGAATACTTCAATCAACCTTTGATCTTCACTCCTATGGTCTTTATGTAATCATGTACATGCACTTTAGAGTGGATCTCTATTTAGAATTGGCTTATAAACACTTTAGTACCCTATACTTATACCTAAATTTCACTTTGGATCCTCTCCTTTCGATTGCAACACTTCGAGCCCTATGGTTTCAATATTGTTTCAATTAAGGACAAATTGTAACACAATTAGGAAAAAAGGTTGGAAAAACACATTTTGGCATAAAAACATGTGAGTCTTTTAGGTTTCAGCCCATCTCCCATAATCACATGAGTAGCACTTCCTCCCTGAGCCAATCAATTGAGTGGAGTTAAATGTTGTCATCACTTGAATTTGCCCTGTTTTTGGGTCTTGGTCTCTTTGTTTCTCTATTTTCTCTGTTGGTTGTATATGTATATCGTATGTATATAACTATATATACACATGTTATGTTAAATGGAGGAAAATTTAAAAGACTCGCATGTTTTGGCGTCAAAATGAGTTTTTTTTGTCCTTTTTTTTTTCCTGGCGGTTTTACAAGTTGTCCTTAATTGAAACAATACTGAAACTATAGGACCGAAAGTGTTGCAATCGGAAGTATAGGGCCCAAAGTGAAATTTTAAGTATAAGTACATGGTACTAAAGTGTTTTTAAGCCTTTAGAATTTAATTAGTCAAGGTGTTATCTTTATTTTGTCACACGTTACTTCCCCTAGTCGGAACATAATTCTCTATCATATAAGGAGTCCTCTTCCAAAACCATCAGTCCAAATCCACTTTTTTTATTTTTCTAAATCTTTATAAGTTTCTTGCAATCCATGTTGGGCTACAAGTGGGACCTATAGGCCTTACCTTGACTCCAAAGGGGGCCCAATAATAGACTAATCAACCCTTGACCCAACTAACAAGTCCGTCAACTATTTTCAATTCCACCCATTTACACTCCATGATGGATTTTTTTTTTGGTTTTAAAGAAGCCCCTATATGGTAAATGTTTGTAAATAATCCCTCCGCATAGATTAGCGGTGGGATTTAATATATTTATTGCCAATCGATTTGTCAATTTCATCATAATGTTTCTTGATTTATCTTATTGGTCACACTTGAAAATATATCTTTCTGAACAACATATATATTGCGTTATAAGTAGCAAAATATTTTAACGAATCGTCGAATACATTGCACCCAATATGTGCGATGAAAGTAAATCAAATCGAATTGATCCAACATTGTAGATTTCTTGCCGAGAATATATGTTGTATTGCCCATATAATTAGTTACCCAAAGTATCGAGTATATTAAGCTTAGTAGTTCTCACCCATTGACATATTAAAGTAACCGAAACTAAAGGCATAGGTCCATTATTCTGTTAAAATTAACATCACTTTAGCATTAATAGCCAATAGGTCAATCTTGGCAACATTTAATGATATGATTTTGGTAATGATCCTATTAAAGGTATTCCAACTTTTTTTTTATTTATTTAAAGGTATTCCAACTTTACTAACATGTTAGTCATGACTCTTCTACTCAATTGTATAAGATAAATCATTATTTCTCGTAGAGACTAACATGCTACATTCTTTCATATAGCTGTTCAACTCTATGACTGAATGTGAACCTATGATGCACGGACACTCCAAAAATGGAGCCATAGGGGCACTAAGTGTGAACTCAGTTTGGGTGCTGCGGGTAGTTCTTCTGAGTTCTTTAGGTGTTTTGGGTGCGGTGTGGGTGCAGATCGGTGCGGCTAGGACGCGTCGGGGTGCGGGAGGGACACTATTGGGGAGTGCGGCAGGGCAATTTAAAAAAAAAAAAAAGTTTGAAAACAATTTTTTTTATAAACTAGGGGTCCAAAAAATAAATACTACAAACTTAAAAAGCTCTAAATAGACGATCCTAAGACCATCTCAAATGGGCATGCTATTGCCAAATTATAGCATGACCTACAAAAAAACCCCTCCAATGGCATGCCAAAACTCATGCCAAATTATAGCAATGCTATATCCTGTGCTATAATTTGGCATGACCTTTGTTTGGCATTGCTATAATTTGGCACGGCCTTTGGCAAACCATCGGAGATGTGTTTTTGGAGGACTATGCTATAATTTGGGATACCAACAAGGCAATACCTTAAATTTGTCCAATACAAAGAAAGAAATAACATTTCATTTGACATATACCATTAGAGCACATATGCTAAAATATAACATTTTAGTACTGTAGCAATGCGTCAATGCCAAAATATAGGTTTGGCATGACGAAAATAGCATTTAGCATTGGAGATGGTCTAAGCTGCGATACACATTAAAGCAACAAAAATGAAAAACAAAAGAAAGGGGGAAGAAGAAAGAGGCGATCCTAAGTTACGATCTCCAGCCTCCATGACCAGATTCGTCGTTCTCTCTCTCCCTCTCTCTCTCTCTCTCAGTTTTCTCGTTTCTTTGTCTCTCGTTTCTCTCTTTCTTTCACAGTATCTGTCGATCATCTCTCTCTCTCTCTCTCTCTTGAAGCGGTTGCTACTCTTATAAGAATAAGAAACCCTATGTATATATAAAACACTTGGCATTTAGTATGAATAACCCCCTTAAGTTTTTACAATATTACAACCTAATTAAACTCTTTGCTCTTTATTTTACTTCTTTGCAAATAACACCACACAACTTTTTATTATTATTATTATTATTATTATTATTATTATTATTAATTTTTTTTTTCAGATATGATTTTTTTTCTTCATATTTTGTTCTTATTTTCTCCCATTACATTGTTTTTCGTAGAATAGTAATTTATGTGTGGCTTAGTTGCGTATGTAGCCTTTTTGTTTATGAGTTTATCGCTTGTTTGTTGTTATTAGGTATTAATCAGAAAAAAAAAATAATGATAAATTTGAAAACAAGTGTAGTGCTAGAATTGTTCATAGATAGTAACATATAAAAAAATTGTTGGAGATAATATTTGATACGGTCTTAATCCTGTATTTAATATTATCTCTCAAGATTAGGAATGATTTTACTTTGATTGTATAATCTTTTATTTCTTTCCTTTTTCTAGTATTTCCTTTCTTGTTATTTCCTTTTCTTTGGATCTGTAGGTTGTATATAAACAGAGTTCTATTACAAAGAATAATAAGAAACAATTATACCAATTTTTGGTTTCTTCTTGGTATCAGAGCCTCCATACGATCCACCACCAAAAAAAAAAAAAAAAAAAACCTAGCCGCAGCCCCTAAACACCACTCCAGCCCTTCGCCATTGCCCACAGCCCCTCGCCACAGCCTCCTAGCCTCCAACCATCCTCCGGCGCAGCCCCCAGCCCTCGGCGCAGCCCCTCCTCTCTCGGCTGCACCTCTCTGCCCTTTCTCGGCAGCCTTTGTTGCTGTCGCCTGCCCGTTGAGGGCCTCTTTTTTGCATCAGTGTGATGCACTAGAGCCTTAGTGCTCCTTTTCCATATTTGTCTGCCAGCAGCCTTCATAATCTTCTTTTTGCGCCTGCTTGTTCTTATTTTTGGTTATTATAATCCGCAACAATGACCAAGGATAAAGGAATTACACAGTCCTCTACTGGGTCACAATCGCGTACAGATCTCTCTCTCTCTCTCTCTGACTCCACATGCTCCTGCACAAAGGGTTACTGCTGTTCTTTTGGATGGACAAAATTTTGCTCCATGGTCTCATTCCCTTCGGCTCTTCCTAGGTGCCAAAGGCAAGTCTAGTTGGCTTCATGGCACTACACCCAAGCCGGCTCCCACGGATTCTACCTTTGAACAGTGGAATATGGACAATTGTGCTATCTTGGGTTGGTTATTTAATTCTATGGAGCCTCGTATTTATCATATGTTTATGTATCACACTTCGGTTCATGGATTGTGGAATGCTTTGACCCAGATGTATGCGCATAAGCGTAATGAGTCCCGAATTTATCAACGTCATCGTGAAATTTCTTAGTCCTCTCAAGATTCTCTCCGACTGAGTGTCTCTGATTATTTTGGTTATCTCCAGTCCCGTTGGGAGGAGTTGGCTCAGTATGAGCCTCTTGGTGACATTCTTGCTGAAGCCGCTACTATTATTGTCCAGCGCCTTGACCGTCTGCACACTTATCAGTTCTTGATGGGTTTAAAATCTGAATTTGAATCTCTTCGTACTCAGATTTTGAACACATCACCTATGCCTTCACTTTACGTGGCTTTTGCTATTGTTGATGGTGATGAGCGTCGCCGGAAATTGATTCAGGCTTCTCAGACTCCACCTTCTGATGCTCCTGCTATTCCTGATCAGATGGCCTTTGCTGCTCACACTGGGCCTCGTCCCAGTAATCGGAAACCTCCGATCTGTCAGCACTGTAATGTTGTTGGTCATACCAAAGATCATTGTTTCCAACTCCATCCTGAGTTGAAGAAACAGTATGCTCGGCCCCGCAATTATGGCCCGACCCGCTTCGCTGCTATCGCTGAGACCGGTCCTGACCCCATTGTTCCTGATACTGATCAGCTTCATCAGAATCAGAGTCTGCTTCAAACTCAGCTTGGACAGATTCAGAGCCAACTGGGCTCCCTACTTCAGCAGCATCAGTCAGGACCTTCTTCCATGGCTACCATTGCTAAAGGTACTTCCACTGCTTTACATGTTAAGACTGGAACTCCACGGCGGGTTCTGGACTCGGGAGCCAATGATCACATGACGGGTGAGTTATCCTTTTCCTCGTCTCCTCTTACACCTGCTAATCACACTGAGTATTGCTGATGGTTCTACCACTAGAGTTCAAAGTAAGGGTAATGTTTGCTTGTCCCCTACGATTACCTTGTCTTCTGTTCTTCATGTCCCTCAGTTGTCTTTTAATCTTTTATCGGTTAGTCGCCTAGCAAAGAGTTATAATTGTGCTGTCATTTTCTTACCTGATCATTGCCTCTTGCAGGACCTAACTTCGAAGAAGATTTTTGGCACGGGCCATGAGCGTGATGGACTCTACTTCTTTGGGGAACCAACATCACCACTTGTGTCTTCTAGTTTACAGGTGTCTGTTTTACCTAGTTCTACTTCTAGTTCTTTCTCCAATAAAACTTTAGACTTGTGGCATGCCCGGCTAGGACATGCTAACTTTCAATATCTGTGTTTACTTTTTCCAGAATTAATAAAAGCCTGTAAGACTTAAAAATTTCATTGTATGGTGTGTGAACTTTTTAAGAATACTCGTTCTTTTTATATTCCTCGTATGTCTCGTGCTCCTAGTGCTTTTGATATTATACATTCTGATGTGTGGGGACCATCCCCTGTTACTGCATTAAATGGGTATCGCTATTATGTTACGTTCATTGATGACTATTCACGTAGTACATGGGTTTATCTTCTTAAGAAAAAGTCGGAGGTTTTTCCATTATTTACTCAATTTTTGCAAATGGTTAAAACTCAGTTTCAAACTGTTGTTCGTACCCTTCGATCAGATAATGGCTGTGAATATGTTTCTAATGATTTTTGTTCTGAACTTAATAAAAAGGGTATCCTTCAACAATTAACTTGTACCTATACCCCGGAACAAAATGGTGTGGCAGAACGAAAAAACCGTCACATTATGTCTGTTGTCCGGTGTCTCCTTCGTGGTATGGAGGTCCCTAGATATTTTTGGCATTTCGCAGTTCTCACAATCACATATCTGATTAATCGAACTCCAAGTCGTGTCTTGGATGGTAAAGCTCCTTTGCTTGTTCTTCACCGATTGTACACTCTTTCATGTATTACCTCGTGTCTTTGGTTGCACTTGCTTTGTTCAAAATCGTAGCCCTCTTCGCACTAAACTTGATGATAAGGCTATTCGGTGTGTCTTTCTTGGTTATTCTCCTCGATCTAAAGGTTATAGGTGCTATGATCCTCGTGTCTTTGGTTGCACTTGCTTTGTTCAAAATCGTAGCCCTCTTCGCACTAAACTTGATGATAAGGCTATTCGGTGTGTCTTTCTTGGGTATTCTCCTCGATCTAAAGGTTATAGGTGCTATGATCCTGTTACTCATCGGTACTATTCTTCTATGGATGCTTCTTTTCTAGAGGATGTCTCTTATTTTGCAGGTTCCAACCGTCCCTCTGTCTCCGTGCCTCCGGAGACTCCCATTGAACTTGACGAGCTACCTCGTCCTGTTCCTGTCTTTGATTCTTCCTATCCTGCGGTTGGAAATGAGGATCTCCTACCACCAATAATTACATCTTCTCCTGAATTTCGTTACTCCAGGCGTCTACAAGCTCATGCCCCGCCACCAAATACTTCTCTGGATCCAGGTTCTACTTCTGCACCGATAAGACGATCCACTAGAATTTCTCGCCCAGTAAATCGGTATGGTTATTCTTGCTCTACTCATCACCCTATTTTCCAGTATGTCTCATATGCAACTCTTTCACAACCCTGTCAAGCTTTTCTTGGTCAGGTAGATTCGGTTTCAATTCCCAGGTCTGTGTCTGAGGCTCTCCAAAATCCGCATTGGGTTCAGGCCATGCAAGCAGAAATGGATACACTTCAGCATAACCGTACTTGGGATCATGTCTCTCTTCCTTCGGGGGAAAAGACAGTTGGGTGCAAATGGGTCTTTTTAGTCAAGTACCTTCCGGATGGGTCTATTAATCGCTATAAGGCACGCTTGGTTGCTAAAGGGTTTACTCAAATCCTAGGCAAAGACTTTAATGCTACTTTTGCTCCTGTGGCAAAGTTAACAACTGTTAGTCTCCTTGTGTCCCTTGCTGCCTCGCATTCTTGGCCTCTTCATCAAATGGATGTCATGAACGCTTTTTTGAATGGGGACTTGGAGGAATCTATTTACATGGACCCTCCACCAGGTTTTCGGGCTGAGGGGGAGTATTCGGGGAAAGTGTGCTGACTCCGGAAATCTTTATATGGCCTAAAGCAATCACCTCGTGCGTGGTTTAGTAGATTCAGTGAGGTTGTCTTATCCATGGACTTTGTTCGGTGCCACTCTGATCATACCTGTTTTATTCATCGCCGTGCAGATGGCCGATGTGTGATTCTTTCAGTTTATGTTGACAATATTATTATCACTGGGGATGATGCTTATGGTATTACGAAGGTCAAACAAGCTCTTGGGAAATTCTTTGATGTCAAAGACTTGGGTCCCCTTCGGTATTGTCTTGGCATTGAAGTTGCTCGTTCTCGTAATGTATTTCCTTGTCCCAAAGGAAGTATACTCTTGACCTTCTTCAGAATACTGGCATGTTAGGGTGTCGGCCAGCATCCACTCCTATGGATCCAAACTTGAAGTTATCTGCTGATTCTGTAGACCCTCTTCCTGATGCATCAATTTATCAGTGCCTTGTTGGTCGTCTCATTTATCTGACTCACACACGACCTGACATATCCTTTGCTGTTAATGTTGTGAGTCCATTCATGCATTCTCCACGGTCTTCTCACCTTGATGCTGATCATCACATCCTTCGGTATCTCAAGACGTGTCCGGGTCCTGGGCTATTTTATGCTTCTGGGTTACAGGATGGGATTTCTTGCTTTACTGACGCAGACTATGCTGGGTCAAGGAGTGATCGGCGCACTACTTCTGGTTTCTGCACTTTCTATGGTAATCATCTCCTATCGTGGAAGAGTAAGAAACAGCAGGTTGTTTCTCGGTCCTCAGCTGAGGCTGAATATAGGCTATGGCCCAAGGCACATGTGAACTCCTTTGGCTTCGATCGTTGTTAACAGAGTTGGGATATCCTGTGATAAAACCTTCTACATTATTCTGTGACAACAAGTCTGCCATTATTCTCTCCTCTGACTCAGTTCTCCATGAGCATACGAAGCATATTGAAGTGGATGTTCACTTTATCAGGGAAAAAGTTCGATCAGGAATTATTGTTCCAAGTTTTGCTGCTTCTTCTGATCAAGCTGCCGAGATGTTTACCAAGCCTATTGGCCCTTCTCTGTTCAAGACATCTCTTAGCAAGCTTGGTCTTGTTGACATCTTCGCCCCAACTTGAGGGGGAGTGTTGGAGATAATATTTGATACGGTCTTATCCCGTATTTAATATTATCTCTCAAGATTAGGAATGATTTTATTTTGATTGTATAATCTTTTATTTCTGTCATTTTTCTAGTATTTCCTTTCTTGTTATTTCCTTTTCTTTGGATCTGTAGGTTGTATATAAACAGAGTTCTATTACAAAGAATAATAAGAAACAATTATACCAATTCTTGTTTTTTTCTAAAATATTAAAAATATTTTATATAAGTACCCTGCCGCACCTGCACTCATGATTTTGGGAAAATTGCCGAACTCCTCGCTCCCGAATCTCCGCGCCCGCATCCTTGCTTCATAGATGTGAAACATATTTCAGATCATAATAGCTCAAGGTTTATATCTCACGTGCACAAGTCTCACTCAATATACGTAAATCATTCATGGATTCTAAAATGTAAATTCATCTCATGAATTTATCAGTACAACTCCTTATTTTTGTCACGCCCCGGAGCAGCAAAAATAGGGAAAATAAAAATTCTTTTTTGGGTCCTACGAAATTTGCCAGTACAACTCTTTATTTACGTCACGCTCCGGAGCAGTAAAAATAAAGAAAATAAAAAATCATTTTTGGGTCCGTGGGCCGTGACTGGTGAAGTCACATGATTTTTCACACCACACAGTTCTAATCAATAGAAAAAGAAGAAGCAGGAAAGAACAGTTCTAAGTTCAGGATATATAACTTAAAGTTACTCAGCTATTACAATCGGAGTCGAGAATAGAAACAAAACTAAAGTCAACATGTGCTTGATTACAAAACATATAATAAGGTCTAGAAAACATAAAATATTATCAATTTCCGTCTGCCTTGTTTGTTAGGATCTGTAAGAGTTCCTTGTTGTCGTTATTTATAAAAACCTATTTTCAGTGTTGTTTTTGAACATTTTTATTTTACTAGCACCCAGCTTAATGGTACTAGCATACTTTTAGCGAGTAAGTGTGTTGTATCTTTTACTCTTAGTTGTTGGTATTTTGTGGGAAGAACTCTTGTTTTTCCTGACAGAAGTTTCTGTTGAACTGACTTCTGAATGGCTCCATGTAATTTGATCTATTTTGATGTGGATGGCTTTTAATTTGCCATTGTAATATATTCCCTTCTTGTTGCCATTAACTTTTTGGATTTCCATTTAATGGCCTGTTTACTTGGAAGCACTAATATTCATGAACAACGACTCTATTTCAGAGGAATAACTGTTTACTGCCATTTTGATGTGTACCCTTCTTAATCTAGTTTTTCTCTTTGTTTCCTACAAAAATAAAAAAACTACGTTCTTTTATTTTTTTTGGTAGTCTAGAAAAAAAACTTCATTCAAGACTTGCTTATAGTTTCTAAAACCCACATGTTTTTGTGTTTTGATAACTATAGATTATCTTGCGGTGGGGTTTGCAAAGAGGAACAAGTGTCCTGCCTTGTAGCGTGAAGCCTGATCGAATAAGGAAAAACATTGACATTTTCAGTTGGTCCCTGTCGGATGATGAGTGGAACCGCTTGAACCGGATAGAGCCACAGGTATGTCTCTTTGGAAATGACCCTCTCAATAATCTCTCTGAAAGTGGATTTATGCCTGGAAGTGGTGGTCCCCTTCAAGCTGTGTATGAGATGGAAGATGACTCGGAGTCCATTTCTTGACATTTTTTTTTCAATTCCATTTCTTGAATTTTAGTGCTCTCGGTTTGAAGAAATCTTGAAGTTATATTGTGTCATATACATATTGCTTGAAGGATTTTCTGTATTGTTGATGCTGATAAAGTCAAAAGGACACATTGTAATGAACTTGAACTGGTGAACATTTAGACACCCCACAACAACCCCCCCCACCCCCAACCAAAAAAAAAAAACCTTGTGAACATCCTGAAGTATTTTCTGTTTTACACTCAGGGCTGTACCATGTGGATATTACATGTACATCATAAATAAACAGGTTTATGTTGTAATTGGTTCACTCTGTTTGGATCTTGTATTTTGTGCGGTAAAGGAAAAGAAAGCATTGGGAAAAACAATTTCTTTCTTTCTTTGGTTAATGAGAAAAATAGTGACGAACATAAAAAGGAAAAGAAAATATATAGAAAATTAGTACCTAATCCCTGATTAAGTAAATTAAGTGGTCGAAGGACATATCATTGTTCTTTTGTAGTCATATGCCCCTGGTTGTAACAGTTAAGAAAAAGTCTCTCGACCAATTGACTGCCCTAATATTAGGACTTATTCGCCCCTTCGACATTCAGAGCAATCTGCTCATAATTGGGATTGATGTGTGAGAATGCCGATGCTGACGAAGGCGTCGACAAACCGCCTATGAGATCTTCGTCACCTCCGCCCCGCAATTAAATGTGTTGTGTTTTTTCTCCTCAAATCTGCAAATCTTCCGAGCAGCAAATAATTATACGAAGATCTCGCAAATTCAAAAATAGCCCTAAGTTATGTCTCTCTAAAAATCTCCCCAGCAGCTCTCTCCATCAAAGAAACGTCGGTCGGTGAAATTTTATGCTTTAAGATCTTCAATTTTGGGTTTGATATCATTTTTGTGAAACTGCACCCTATTAACTTTCATCTCTCTTCACCATTATCATATTTTATTTTGTACCACCGATTGATATCTCTACTACCATTAACAAGTTTTCTCACTTTCTATACTTTCAATTGATATTTTATGTGAATTGATATAAGCAAAAGCACATGTATGTCTGTTTGTGAATTGAATTCACACCGGGCCTTAAGTCAATAAACAGTAATGCTTAGAATGTGGCTTTTAGGCTATGTTATTTAACGTATAGATAATATGTATATATACACACACACACACACACACACACACACACACACACACACACACATATATATATATATATATATAAAGTGTAATTTATGGAAGGCAAAAGGGTAATTTGGTAATTCAATTTAACAAAAGGGTAATTTGCAAAAGGCACAAGGGTAATTTGGCTATTCAATATATATATATATATAGGGATTTGCTAATCTATAGCAAATGACGCTTTTAGCGACAAAAAATAGGCTTTTAATGACGAAATTTTTCGTCGTTAAAAGTTGAAACCTGTGTCAAAAATTGTCACTAAAAACATGTTTTCGTCGCTCTACAACTATCATGTTGTAGATTAGCAGCCACACACACCCCCACCCCCACATATATATATATATATATATATGTCATAATACAATAAAATAATATACATGTACACACACACACACACGAGTAATTTACAGAAGGCAAAAGGGTTTTTGGTAATTCAATTTAACGGAAGTGAATTATAATTGTGAACGCTTTAAACTTTAATGCTCCTTTATTTAATAATATATTCAATTTATTTGCATATATCTTATAAAAATAATATATGTATAGATATACACAAGGATATTTTATAAAAGGAAAAAGAGTAATTTAATAATTCAACTTATAATTGTACACACTCTAAATACATAAACAATAATAATAAATAATGGGACAACTAGGAGTTAATCCAAATTAAGAGAAATATTATGGTTTTAGTCTAGTTAGAAAATGTTTGTAGTATTCAATCTATACCTTGCTACTTTGACACAAATACCCCTAAGATTTTGCACAAGAGTGACGAAAAACATAAGCAACACCACCATCACCCCCCGTCAATCGCCACCATGACCTCGCTTGGCCTGTGGCGATCACTACCATGATCTCGCCTAACCTCCGGCGGCCACAAATACTACTTTGTTTGATCTCTCTAACGACCACAACCACAACCATAAGGTCCTCACCTCCTGCGATCACCACCACAAACGCATCTGACCTCTGATGACCTCCAACACGACCTCACCTGATTAATTCTTCACAACCAAGCTACAAACATCCAGTTTGGGGGCAACACCACTGCATCTCCATCACCTCTTTCACAAAAGTTTGATAAATTTCTCCAAAAAAAATTTGAGAAATTTCTCAAACTTTTTTTAAAAAATTTATCAAACTTTTTTGTATTAAATTTCTCAAGTCTAGTCTTGCAAAAAAACTAAGAGAGGGAGAGAGAGAAGAATGCAGAAGAAGAAGAACCACGACCTCACCTGATTAATCTCTTCACAACCAAGCAACAAACATCCATATTAGGGGCAACACCATAGCATCTCCGTTACTTCTGTAAAAAAAAGTTTGATAAATTTATTAGACTTTTTTGTGTTAAAATTTCTCAACGCTGGTCTTGAAAAAAAAAATAACCAAGAGACTATGAGAGAGAGAGAGAGAGAGAGAGAGAGAGAGAGAGAAGTGCTAAGAAGAAAAAGAAGAAGAAGGAGGCGGCATCGCAGAGGTCGAATCTAGATCTAGATCTCAGATCTTGCGGTAGTGGTCGTGATGGAGACGGCGATGACGATCATCAATGATGGTGGTGGTGGAGATGTCAATGGCGATGTTAGTGGTGGCGATCCACGACGATGGTTGTGGTGGAGACGTGATGTCAATTGGGTGGTGGTGGTGGTGGCAATGATGGCAATGGTGGTGGTAGCGATCGACGACGATGGTGGTGCTGGCCGGTGATCATCATCGATGGCGATCGTCTCTCTCTGATTGTGTTTTCTCTCTCTAACTGGAAATGAATGAAATAGGTATATTGGTCACAACAACAAGTAGTTGAGTTTATCCCTAACAACTTCCACCAAACATGTCCTTGTCCCCAAACATTATCTAAAGTTATCCTATAATCACAATATTTATCAAGAGTAGGATTTAACTCTGATTATCTATAAATAATAACATGTGTATATACACATATATACAAAAAGGTAATTTACAAAAGGAAAAGGGTAATTTGGTAATTCAAGTTATAATTGTACACACTTTAAACTTTAACAAAATGTTACAAAAGGCAAAATGATAATTTTATATAATAAAACAATATATATATATATACACACACACAAGGGCAATTACAGAAGGCAAATGGGCAATTTGGAAATTCAACTTAACAAAAGGGTAGTTTATTAATTCAATGTATAAATTGTACACTTTAAATACATAAATTATAATATATATATACATACTTTTTTTTCCTGAAAAATGGTAAATATATTCCAAAAAAGGGAAAGGGCATACCCCAGGATAAAACAATTAAGCACAGCAGGAGGACAAGTGGCAAAAAGCCACTAACTACACAAAAGACAAGAAACTCAATGAAGGCATCTCAAGCCATACAACAGGTACAAGGGGCATTACCCCAAGATAAAACAAGAAAGTGCAAAACAAGAGGGTTTGTGGCAAGACCACTAACTAAAACATTCAGACAAAACTGGCAAACCAAGGAAACCACATCCCACAACAAGAAGACAGCTAAGTCCAAGAAGCAAAAAAATTTAAGTCGGGAATGATCTTTCCACTTTGACCTAATCTGGAGATTGATTTGAGAGACCAAGTTTTGCAGCAATTTTTCTTTTAGAGTAGAGGACCACAGAAGGTTCTGTTATTCCTTTCCCTCCATAAACCATAGATTATAACCCCAAGGCAGAGTTTAGGGATGGCATGTTGAATTGTCTTCCCCTTGCCATCCATTGCAAAGTAGTATCCCAATCGGTCCTGTTCCAAGTAAGCCCACACCTAATCATCAAATCCTGCCAATCAAAAGAGGCATAAGTACAATCAAAGAATAAGTGGTTATGAGATTCCATTGGGCTTTGATATAATACACAAGCTAATGGACCAGGGGTAAAAGCAAAGGTTCTATCATGGGTTGCAAGTTTTTTCTGAACAGCAAACCATAAGATAAAATTATTTCTAGGGGTGCATCCTGAAAACCAAACAAGTTTATGCACATTTATAGAAAGTGATAGTTTTCAAAATTAACTTAAGGCTTGTTTGGCAATTCAGTACACACTTTAAACTTTAACAAAAGGTTATAAAAGGCAAAATGTATATATGTACACTCACAAGGGTAACTACAAAAGACATTTAATTTGGTAATTCAATTTAACAAAATGATAGTTTGTTAATTAAATGTATAATTGTAAACACTTTAAATACATAAATTATAATATGTATATATATACACATATATAGAAAAGGATAATTTAAAAAATTAACTAAAGGCTTGTTTGGTAATTCAATGATTCATTAAAGGATGCCTTAAGGCTCAAACAATCATTTCCAAACAACCTACCCTTAATTTTAAAAAGTAATTTAAGGCTAGTTTGGTAATTCAAAGACTCTTTGAAAGATGCCTTAAGCTTTAAACAAGCCTTGCCAAACAAGCCTTAAGTTACTATTGGATAGTAACTTGATGTAGATAGATGTAATGTGAAGTATTGAATAGTAACTCAAGGCATGTTTAGTAATTTCAAGGTTCTTGAAAGATGCCTTAAGGCTCAAACAAGCGTTGCCAAACAAGGCTCAAGCTAATTGTAACTTGTGTAGATAGATTGATGTGAAGTTACCAAATAACCAAATTAGAAATGACCAATAAGACCAAATTAATTTAGAATCTTTAAGGAATATTCTTTTGAGGCTCTTTTATATAATGGTATAGACATCTCTCTCTCTTGAAAAAGTTAAAGACAAGAAACAAGAATTGTATTCACTGATGTATAGTATTACAAGACACTCATCTATGTATACTACAAGTATGATAATCTGTACAAGTAAAGAGAATAAAACAATTAATAAAAAAATCAAATCCCAATCAATGAGATTGATCGGTCGATGCTAAATCAAAACCCATTCAATGAGTTAATGCTATGTTATGGGGATTAAGTGATCATATCCCAAGACTTCAGCAGCATCTGTATTGTGTGATGTATTTTCCTTAACAGCCTCCCTCAAGTGAATGGGGAGTGAGCGAACCATGAGCTCGTCATTTAATAGTAAAAATTGAGAAGAAGTAAGGCCTTTGGTGAAAATATTTGCCACTTGATCAACAGTTGAGATGTATTTAATAGAAATATCATTATGGACAACCTTTTCTCGAACAAAGTGGTAATCGATCTCAATGTGCTTCGTTTTAGCATGAAAGATAGGGTTTGAAGCTAGAGTGAGGCCACCAACATTGTCACACCACAGAATGGGAGGAGAGAAAATAGGAATATGAAGATCCTTCAGTAGCATTCGAATCCAATATAATTTAGCAGTAGCTGTCACGTTCTGGAGCAGCAAAAATAGAGAAAAAATAAATTTCCTTTTTGGGTCCATAGGGAATGACGGTTGAATGTCACTAACTATCCACACAACACAGTACCAGTCAACTAAAGAATAAGAACAACAACATAATCAAACTGAACATAATAACAGTTGTATCTATTACAAACATCAGAGTGGTCCTCAGTAACCTAACAGGTCTGGAGACAACATATGCCCAAGTACCCGTCACAAAAAGTTTAACAGAAATAACATAAATATAAACTAGATATAACTTCTTCATCTCTAGATGGCGTAAGGGTAGTCGTCAGCGTAGTAATCTTTCTCGGCATAATCGTAATTAGTAGGGCCACCTGTAGCATAATCCCCCTCCAGGTAGTAGTCATCGCTGTATGCATCATAACCTGCATTAAGTGGGATAGGATAATCTGGACGGGGAAACATAGCATGTCACAAGAGCGAGGCAAGGTCTCAGTGTCATGAGTGCCCGCCGATATTAGTTCTGCTTTGGTCACTGTGTAAAGAAAAAAGAGCAAGCAATACTTGCTTCCTCACTCTTTGGCAGGAGTGTCTTCTTTCTCTCTTTTTCCTACTAAATAGTTCAATGTGTCCCCGTGTCTCTTTGCCCGGTTAAGGGCTCTCTTTTAAGAGCAGAGCTATGTGTTGAGGGAATCACTTCCTTGCTTTTTTTTTCATGCTTCCGGAATAATACATTTTTGGGTTAGCTTTACCAACCAAAAGCATGGGATATTTTCGATCTTGTACTAAGTTACACTGAACACTCAAAAAATCTGAACACCACAAGCAACTAAACTACAACCTCTACTCCTGACGTGAATGGTAGCATTCTTGCATTTGGAACAGCGAATGTCCAGGCAGTAACGGCCGTCAGCTTACTGAGAGTTGAGTGAATAGAAACTCACAGGGTACCAATGATATAACATAATAACAAGTTATGGAAGTGTCTAAGATGTAGTGTTATAATAGTATCTTTCTCTTTATTATTCCAATGTCATTTATTCAACCCCTATCGTCTTGTTAATAACAAACTCAGCATATACTGACCCTTGGAACAGACTTGATTGTAAAACTCTTGGATACACTAATGCTCTGTCTACCGCGTCAATGCAAGTCATAGATACCATCTACCCTATAACATCGCAAGTCATAGAGGTTATCTACCACATACACTGCAATTTGTAAATAATACGTCAGTCCATCCCCCGCTTTTAAGAAAATATGCACAGTTCACTGCATGTCAGGGATTTAACGATTCAAGCATCAATGCATCAATTCTATTGCCATAACTTATCGTCAGTTATGTATTCTCAGCCACCGTATTTTCGTTTGTCTATCGCGTTTGAGAATACCTGTTTACCCAGCCACTGCAAGTCATAGACACATTCGTTTGTCTATCGTGTTTGGGAAATAGCTCCTCCTGTAATCATCCCAGAACTTAGCAAACCTACCTATCGTTATACCTCAAACTATTACATGACAGCCACATTGTGACCTGACTACTCTAATTAAAATGAATGGATATCGAACTCATACATGAACCGTATAGTATCTAACATCATCACATTAATCCATTATTCTTAATCATACTTATCTTGGTTGTCACATTATCCCTGATCAACCCATAATCGCATAATAGAAGTCTGAATCGAGAATCGAAGAACCAAACCCTCATATAATAAATAGGAGGAACTAACCATGTTCTACAAATGCCAATCGAATAGGACAATGGTTCAATCGATTAGGATAAAAACTATAACAATCGATTTAAATAAAATGACAATCGATTGGATAAAAAACTAAGACAATCGATTTCTAACTTTGGTAATCGATTAGGTTACAATTAATGCGAATCGATTGTAAATATATCCAATCGATTGGTACTCAACTGATAGCAATCGATTGGGAAAAGTTCAATCGATTGGTACTTCGTCTTCTCCAGTAGAAACATAAGACAGAATATATAAATGTCTTAAGGACGTATTTAATACATCTAAATACCACCAAAACTTGTAGAAATAGTATATTAGAGGGACCAAGTGAGTAAAGACTCACCTAGGGTGTGTTTGGTTGGTGTGTGAGCTTGAAAAGCTTGAAGCTTTCTCTCTCCTCCTTCTCTTCCCTTCTCCGCCTTCTCTCTCCCAACTCTTTGTCTCTTTCTCCTTCTTCTTCTTCTTCTTCTTCTTCCTTTTTTTCTACTTCTCCCTCTCTCTCTATAGAGAGTGTGTGCGTATGGTTGTGTATATATATATATGTTTATATAGATGTTTATGTGTATATATAATATATATCTCTCTCTCTATCTCAAGAAATCTATGAATTAAACAGACCCAAGGCAAGAAATGAATACATATTTATAGAGAAATGAGTTGCCATGTGTCACCGCACGAATCAAAGTTTAAAACTTATCTCTGTAGCTACTGATGGTAATCGATTGGCATCAGATATTGCAAGACAATCGATTGGGAAGAATGGGAATTGTCTGGGTTAGTGCCACGTAATGAATTCAGGTCAGCAGGATGGCAATCGATTGGGAAGAATGGCAATCAATTGGTAACTAAATTTACTAAATGAAAGACAAGGGCTATACATGTATAAATACTAAGTCTTATTCATTAATATACACTCCAAAATACAGGGTATTACATCATCCACCACTTATTAAAAGATTTTGTCCTCAAAATCAAAAGTAAACAGATCTAAAATAAAAACGAAAACTTCTCATGCAACTCCGACTCTAGCTCCCATGATGCTTCTCCTGGATCATGATGCTTCCACTAAATTTTCACCAACGGGATCTCCTTATTCCTGAGTTTCTTAATTCAATGATCTATGATCCGCACTGGTCCTTCGTTGAATGTAACATTGTCGTTGACTTCAATATATTTGAAGTTGATCTCGTGCACTGTGTTGTGAGTACACTTCCTCAGCATGCTAATGTGGAAAACGTTGTGCACTTCTGACATCTTCTACGGTAACTGACATGGAATTAATTTGTGTGCCCTTGTGTGCAATACCCAAGTGTAGGTAGACGTACAAGTAGTACTAGATAAGACCAGGTCGATCCCGCAGAGAAGGTGATAAACTAGTTACTTAGATTATAATCAAAAGGAAAATAAAAATTCGATCTTTAAATAGGATGTAGAACACAAAGTTCCACAATTAACAACTACTAAAATTAAAGCAACTAAACTAAACTAGTGATTAACTAATTAACTAAAGTGATATTTAAAAAATGGTTTGTTTGTATAAAAGGGAAACGTTGGGATCACACGAATCCACAGTGACCTATCCATCTACCATGCAGTTACAGTTACATTAAAGCTCAATGGAGTACATCTCTCTATAGTATTCCGTATTTTCTAAAGATAAAGACTCAATAATCCTTTCATGACCGGGTCTATATCATCACAGTTGATTTTAAAATACATGAAGGCAGTTTAAAACAATAGTCAAGACTTGCACTCTGAATGGTGTTAGCATTCAAAGTGGTTTGCAAAAGATATTGAAGAAAAATGCGTTAAGGCTTAAAGTTAAGAAACTGCTTTGGCAAACTGAGCATATGGGGATAGTTTGATAACAAATCTCAAAAATAGAAAGTCTAGGAATACTGCAGAGGACCATCTCAAGAATATGAAAGTTCGATCGATCGACGTGCTTATCGAACATTATCATCTCTCAATCGATCAAAATGTCTTCGATTGCTTGACTATGTCTCTGGTTCTTCGATCGATTGAATGCAGGTTTTATACTACTGTATGGCAGAGGCTGAAGATCACTGTTTCATTGTGATCTCCCAAATTTGGGACTACTTAGACATGGGTTGGAGTAACACAGATTGGTTTTTAACGTAAAAATTCATTAAGGATGCATTTGGTTGTGATTTTAACATAAAAATTATGAAAAACAAGTGATTGGTTACTACTCCAATGAAAACTATTGATTATAATAGATTAAACTACAAAAATCAACAAGCAGAGTGCTAATATACTGATAATAAAGAACCTGGAACGTAGAACTTTGATTACTTATTAAGAATCCAAGCCAAAAACCAAGATTAAACCTTGAAAAACCAACAAAAAAGTAAACTCTCTATTTCTCTCTATGAAACTGTAAAACTCAATGTGGGCCTCCTCTGGGATGTGTTCAGAACTCCTATAAATAAAGCTAGGGTTACAGAATACGTTTCTGTTACGTGCGTGTATATTCTGATAAAAGGCATGTTCGATCAATCAAACACAATTCGATCACTTGAACTTTTGAAATACTCGAGCGCTTTAATAGTCTTCGATCGATCGAACCCTCGATCTCTTGAGACTTGTTCGATTGCTTGAACTCTTCTTTTCATCTTTGAATTGTTTTACTTATAATTAAGTCTTCCCTTTATCGTGATATTTATTCCTGCACACAGCAATACAACATTCTGCACAAATAACAGCTAAAATAACACAACTTATCATAGATTCATTACATTGTATAAAAGCTGGCATTATAATACAAATTGAAGATAAAACAAGGAGTTGAAAACTAAATCAGTGTATTTCATTCTTTTAGCGAAAATATTTTTTACAAATACCCCTACTTGTCACAACCCCAACTAGCTTATTGCTAGTCCCTAGCGATAAAGCAAAAATGAAACAAGCGAAACTAAAACTACAATGACTAAAAGAAATTAAAACAAACTAACCTAATAGAATGAGATAATTCCTAACTCACTTTCGCAGAAATCGTGGTTGGATTTAGCGAATGCAACAAGCCGTTAAACCCCTAGGTTCCCCCTAGTGGGCGAGTGTTGTCTCATGAGGGTTTACAGTGAATATACCCACAAAATTCTCTATTTTAAGTTCACAAAGATATAGCAAAACTTTTAAATACTCCCTCCTATTCAATTGCTAATTCAGCTCTACAAAGACATATTAATCTCAAACAAACCATAAAAGAAATTCACATGCTCCTCATGCCTTCAAGATAGATATAACATATGTATCACATCCATGCATCTGTGTGTGTGTGAAGTTAACAGCTATGCGTCCAACCTTATTTAGAGTTATTTAGACTATTGTACCTCTAGAACTCATAGTTTCAACTCAATTCTCACATTGGTTTACACTAAAAAAGAACGTCTCTCAAAAACTTGCTTAACAATGATTGCACATGTATGAAAGCTTTGATAAGAGTGATATTCTGGTTACTAATTCTTTCATACTTGACTCTATGAAAAATGAACATTTAGAGTGTATAGTCTCATGAATAGAATACTACTTACTAGAGGAGCAAAATACCGTGGATAACTCAATTTACACATTCATGTCCAAACTACTTCATTAAGAATCATCAAGACTTTGAATTTCTGGTTGTTATATGGTAGTTGAGGATGATGGGAGAGAGAATGTGTGTCTAAGTATGCAATGAAGTCTATCTTCCCATTTTGTTCTTTTCACATTTCCAACCAACTTCCCTTCTTTGTATATACTTCTTTTCTTTCTATATTTTTATTTTTATTTTATTTTATTTTTTTTAAGACTTCCCACAACTACTCTTCTCCCACCACATACTTTGACAATTTATTGATATTAGAGGTCTATTGGGGTCAAGGTATAAGGTTAGGGGTTTTATTCTCGTAATAGACTTGGAATTATTGAATCAATGTGGGTTTAGTAACGAAACGACTTCTTGAATAACGGTAAAGGGATATGTATAGATTAGGGAATGGGTAGCAATGACTTAAATCATTTTCTTAATTCCTTAGTTTTAGCAATTTAATGTTCATTGAGTTTAATTGGTAGATCCTGAACGTTGTCCTCTAGTAAACAACCAAAATGAAGAATTGATTGAGACTATTTTATCGAACTTTTATAAGTGTAATCAAGAAAAAAGTTCAAATTTATGTGACAATTCCCTCAAAAATGAAGATTGGATCAAAAACTCACTAAGGGTAATTCGTTTCCACTACTTATTCTTTTAACACAACAGTCGTATTAACTCATTTCTAGGTTTTCTGCATAACTATCAAATAGTGCGTATGGATATTGGATACATGAAAGGTCAACACATGCAATCATCCTAGTGATACTAGAAAAATGCGTGAACTTAATTCATAAAAGGATGAGACTAATACGATTGTAATTTTCTAATTTTTAATTAAGATTGTATTTTTTTAAAATTGAGATTGCATTATATTTTCAATGAAATTGTCTAGAGTGCTAAGTGTGAACATGTACAAGTGTATATCTATCTACTTCCCACCCCCAATTGAAAATAACAATGTCCCCAGAAGTTGATTTTTAAATGAAAATAGATGGATATCACCTGATAGAAGAAAAACAATAACAGTAATCATATCAACCTGTAATTAAAGCTACAATCTCCAAGCAACCAAGATCAATAGATATAGCAATACAAAAATATGATCCATGAAAATTACACCACCAATCACTGGAAATATAGAACAATAATAGTACAGACAGTGATAATAAAGTCCAAATAACCAAAAGAGAGAGTACCAAGAGAATGGAGAGAGAAAACAAAAATAACAGAAAAACAACAAAACTCCCATACTCACAACTATAAGAAACAACTAATCATCGGCCACATCAGATAAAATCTCAATCGGCGCTTCCGGAGCATCAGGACCTCCACCCTCAGCAACAGCAGGGGCGGTCGCTAAGTCATTCGCAGACGGGTCTGAAGGAGTAGTCTCGAAAGGAATTGGCACAATTGGAGGTGTGGGGGGGGGGATATCTCAGTGATAGTCGGCGGTGCCGTGGAAGTGGATGGAGCAAAAGGAGCAGAAGATGTCAGTAGAGCAATGGAGGATAATGGGGCAAATGTAGGGGGTGGAGGTGGTGGAGCAGATGATGAAGGGTCAGACGTAGGTGGTGCACCTAGGGGATGGATAAATGTATGGAAAGACTGGGGGAACCCCAACTGGTCCAAGAAGGAAGTAAGCAATGTAGTGAGAAAATTAACCTTACCCTCGAGTCGCATCCGTGCCTCCCTCTCCTCAATCAACAATGTGTGGAGAGTCTGGAGAGACACAGAAGAAGACTCCCTGGGCCGGAACTTGGGACTGCTGTCTCAGCTCGAATCTCGTAACCTCCTCAACAGGATCTCTCTCTTCGTCTGATGCAAGCTCCTCAGCTTCAGAAGGCATCCCTGAAGCTGCACCCTCGAAAACCGTACCTCCCCCTCTCTTCTTTTTCGCTCCCATTTTTGCTTTTCTTTTACCTTTTCTCTTTCGTTTTTGGGTGTCAGAACACCGGGAAGCAGTCTCACCAACGGTTGGAAGAAGTCCGAACCTCATTAGTGGGTAGCTGGGGGAGTCCTGCTTGAGCAACAACTCGATGGATAGCTCAAGCACCTTTCAAGTGCTTCTTGGCAGCAATATAGTGGGTGGGGTGGATCATGAAATCAATATAAATGTAATACCCTGTATTTTTGTAATGTATTATGTGAATAAGACCCTGTATGCTTCTTTTAATACTTGTTTGAGCTTGGCCTTACCCTTGGTATAATTTGGAGACCAATCGATTGATAAGTTTTCCAATCGATTGCCTTATTTTGGGTACCAATCGATTGGCAAGTATACCAATCGATTGCTTATGTCAATCGATTGACACTTTATCCAATCGATTGCTTATACCAATCAATTGACTTCTATACCAATCGATTGGAGGCAGCTGGGCAGATTCTTTTGCTCTGGCTGGGGTTTGTCCACGTGAACACTCTCTCCCTATATATATGAGCCCTTTTCCTGCGTTTTTCTTTTTAGAAAAATCAGAGAGAGTGAGAGGGAGAGTCTTGTGTGTGTATTATAGATATATACACTTATATATATATACACACATATATACATATATTTTTACACACACACACAGATGGACTGAGAGAAAGAAGAGAAGAAGACCAAAGAAGAAAGAAGAAGAAAAAAGAGAAGAAGAAAGAAGAAGACAGAGCAGAGGAGAGAGAGAGGAGCCACCATTGAAGCTCCAAGCTTCATTACACACAACCAAACACGCCCCTAACATCTAAGGTGAGTTTTAAACTCACTTGGTAGCTTTATATTGGTGTTAGAACATGCTTGAATGAAGAAATGGAGAAGAAACCATGTATTCCCGTTTATATGTTGCTGGGCAGTCTTCACTATGAAGAAGACGAAGTATCAATCGATTGGTACTCTTACCAATCGATTGGCATCTTTCATGTTCCAATCGATTGACACTTTATGCAATCGATTGACATGGATTGTGATCCAATCGATTGAATATTTTATCAATCGATTGATACCACTTTTATACCAATCAATTGAACCTTATTCTAATCGATTGATGCCACTTTTATACCAATCGATTGACCTCTATGCCAATCGATTGGAAGTTTCAGAATACTGTTTTTCTTATAATAACTGTTTAGTTGTTTATTTACTGTTCAGTACTTCCCAGCATGCACTATTATTGTAATACAGACATGATAATGAGTTAATGCGGCGTAGGATCGTAGTAATAACAAGATTAATGGATAATGTTTATAACGTTAGATAACGGAATAGTCGTGAATCCTTTGGAGTTGACGTTCATTTCATTCAGAGCAGTCGGGTCACATTGGGATTGTCATGTATCGGAAATAGAGTTGAACTTAAGTAGGTTTGCTAAGATTCGGGAACCTTGCGTGGGCGGGCTTTGGTCGATCATATGTTCTTAAAAGCGGTAGACAGACGAAGGTGTCTATGACTTGCGGTGAACCGGACCATTTGCCCTAAGATTGCCAGATGATCTAATCATATGTTCTTAAAAGCGGTAGGCAGACGAAGGTGTCTATGACATGCGGTGGACCGTGATCACTGGTAGACGTCGCTAAGTCGTGGCATAGAATGATGTACTGTTGTTTAAAGCGTTATATCCCTGACATGCGGTGAACTGTGCATATGTTCTTAAAAGCGGGGGATGGACTAACGTGGTATCCATGACATGCGGTGAACTGTGCATATGTTCTTAAAAGCGGTGGATGAGCAATGGTGTGTTATAGAGTTGAACTACTGTCGAGTCTGTTCCCCTATCTAGACGTGTTATCGGTCTTAAAATGAGTAAGACATTAGTAATCGGATAATCGGTTTGATGTAAAGAAGTTACCCTCACAGAACTCTAACTTGTTTGCGGCTTATAACTTGTAATAACTTCAATAGTTGATACCCTGTTAGTATCTAACTCACTCAGCTTTCATTAAGCTGACGGCGTTTATGCCGCTGGACATTTCTACGTTCCAGCGCACCCTGGTTATGACTATACAGGTGAAGGGCCTGCAGGAGAGGACTACTATGCCGGTGGCGGAGTCCCTGTGGAGGATTTCCCCGACGGAGGTCAGACCGAAGAAGACTACTACGCCGAGGACTACCTTTATGCCAACTGAAGACTAGACTATAATTGTAGCTAATTGTCTTTACCGTTTTAGAATCTTTTTGTAGTCAGGCATATGTTGCCTTGGCATTTGTACTTCCGCTGCCTTATATTTGATTCGAGACTCTGATATGTAATAGTTAGTAACTTCTGTTGACTTTGTGATACGTTGTGATCTGAACCTAGACTTCATTGTTGTTACACTATTACTTCTTGTTGCTTAGTACTGCGTGGTGTGGACAATCATGTGACTTCACCCGTCGCTGCCTTTGGACCCAAAAAGGAAATTTATTTTTCTCTATTTTTGCCGTTCCGGGGCGTGACAGGATTTTTGGTATCAGAGCCTAGGTTTTGTACCTTTTTCGCTCACAGATTGTCCCACACCATCTGGTCCTAGAACCTTGAGATTCTATAGATGAGTATTAAGATTAGTTCTGACTTAAGATAGTCCCTTTTCAGGTAGCATGGCACCGCCGCTGTTCGTTCCAGACGAGTTCGGAGGACACTATGTGTATGAGAGGAGTATTGCGCCAGCAGATCCGCAGTACTATGCCTGGAAGGTTAGGCAGAGGGCTATTGCAGAGACAGAGCGAGACATGCAGATCGAGCAGCAGAGATTTGGGACCCATGACCCAGAAGTGATGCGTCAAGAGATGATCTATCGTAAGGAAACATTCAAACGCATCGAGGAGGATTCTCTACTGATGTTACGAGACCGTTCTTCGTACCAGGTTCTACTTGCAGAGGTTAGAGCAGCACCTCCACCCCCACCAGAAGAGGACATGGCTGATGCACCCCCAGTAGATGAGGATCCGGAGGGTGGTGATGATAGCGATGGCGACGATGAGCCAGAGGATGACGATGAGGAGATAGAGGATGAGGAGGACGAGGACACCGATGACGAGGAGCCGGAGTATGATCCAGAGGAGGAGGACCCCGTGGACCCAGCCGGTATGGACGTGCCAGTTGGCGTAGATATTGTAGTTGCAGAGGGTTATCCGATAGAGGAAGAGGAGGTAGCCGCAGACGATGATGCAGGTGATGATGCAGTAGTACCAGTCTTACCAGGAGGAGTTATAGCACAGCTGGAAGCTGAGTGGGCCGCAGAGATGGCTGCACATCCCCATGGATTTGACATTGGAGCACCAGAGTTAGCACAGGCTATGATACAGGCTGAGGCAATTGCAGCCGCATTTGATGCAGCCCAGGCTGACATGGCCGCTGATGCAGGGGATTTGGGAGCTGTTGTGGAGCATGATGGACCCGAGCTGATTGAGGATGTTGTGATAGAGGATGAGGACATGATGGATGAAGACATGATGGATGAGGATGATGTTTTATCTGAGGTTGCCCCAGAGGACGAGGCTTCCATCTATGGATCCGATGTGGACAACTTTTGAGTCCAGTACCTTTAGGACTTAGACTTTTTATGTCTGACTTTAGGACATGTTGTCCGCTTACTTTTGACGTTTACCTAGACAGCTATGGACCATAGCCTTTTTGTATAGGTAGCCACCAGTAGTGGTCTTGTGTATATCTTTCCTTTTGTTTAGATCTTGTATAGGACCATGTACTACGCGGTACACAGATGATCTATTGTGTACTCCGCTGTACATCTTTTGGGTATATATATATATATGGCAGATCGTTTCTCTTGGTTATTTCTGTTATCGTCTCATTATTATGTTATGGTTGTGATTTTGATTCATGTTATGCTGTCTGTTATTTAATTATGGTCATTTCCCCGAGAAGATTGTCAGCTAATCGTTAGGTCCTTCATAGGTACACCTCACACGGATCACTATGGTGGGACCCACAAGGAACCAAGCACGACTGGGAGCACCCATTCCCGAGGGTATGGACCCAACTGGAGTCTTCGAAGCTTTCATACAACGGATGGAACACATCGGCGATACCTACAATCATGCCACCAACAACAATGGCAACAACCACTTTGTCCCTCCAAGGCAGACAAGCGACAAGCTGTTGGAACGATTTCGTGGCCTGCGACCCGAAAAGTTCGACGGCATGGCAGAGTTCTGGAAAGCAGAGCAATGGATACGAGAGTTGGAGCTAATCTTTGAAGCCCTGGAGTGCAGTGAGCTTGACAAGAGACGTCTAGCCGCATTTCAACTAACTTACTCCGCCGCGGACTGGTGGGAGGCCGAGAGAGCCACGATTGGGATTGACGCTGCAAGGAGAATGCCTTGGGAAGCATTCAAGACTCGATTTCTCGAGAAGTATTTCCCTGAGGATGAAAGAGACCAACAAGAGAGGAATTTCCTGAGTCTAACCCAAGGAAACTGGACAGTCAGGGAGTATACTACACAATTTGAGCGACTTTCCCGTTTCGCTCCGCATATGATAGACACCTCCGTCAAGAAGGTCAAGCGATTCCACCAAGGACTCAACCCACACCTCCGGCACATGATGATAGGCCATCTGGGCCACTCATTTGAAGGGATTGTCCGTCTTGCTTCAAGTTTGGAAAAGGATGCTTACCCTGTGCAAGGACCACAAGCGAATCGACCTCCACCCAGGACCTTCCAACCAAGGAACTTTTCCGCGTAATCATCGAGGAACAATCAAGGATGGAAACCCCAGACCAACAACTACCAGGGAACCAAGCGCACATGGGATGGGACAAGGAAGCCCCAAGCTAATTTTCCTCGACAACAGAATCAACAGCGAGGACTACCTCAGGCACAGCCCGTCGCCCAGCGACAGAAC
Source organism: Hydrangea macrophylla (assembly GCA_033977485.1). Taxonomy (NCBI): domain Eukaryota; kingdom Viridiplantae; phylum Streptophyta; class Magnoliopsida; order Cornales; family Hydrangeaceae; genus Hydrangea; species Hydrangea macrophylla. The sequence continues at coordinate 7,445,048 of CM066983.1, read as the reverse complement.
ACTGATGGATGTTTCAACTGTGGAGTGCCCGGACATATTGCAAGGTATTGCACAGCCCCCAAGACCAACCGCCGTAATGACCTCGTCTGCCGCAACTGTAACAAGCCTGGTCACATAAGCAAGGATTGTCGAGCACCACGTGGAGGCTACTATGGGGCGTCTGCTCAAGGACAGCAAGGACAGCAAGGACAGGTTAGGGTGAATGCCATCATTCCTGACAATGCAGGGTATAATGCGGAGGAACAGCAAAACTTGGAAGGTACACTCATTTTATTTCACTGTCAAGTTAGAGCTCTGTTTGATACCGGTGCCGCCCGTTCTTTCATAGCTATTAAGATGGTGCGTGATTTGGGTTTGTTACCCCTAGCACTTGAGCCAACCCTTAATGTCGTTTCGCCCTTGGGAGTATCCGTTAAGTTAGGTAAGGTGTGCAAGGATTGTCCCTTGACACTAGAGGATAGAAATCTTCCGGCAGACTTGATAGTCTTGTCAATGTCTGAGTTCGACGTGATCCTAGGAATGGATTGGCTTACTAAGTATGGCACTAACCTGGATTGTGTTAGTCGGACCATTGTCTTTTTGACGCCTGGTTGCCCGCAGATCAGATTTCAGTGCCAACCGTTGAGCGACATGTTTATCACGAGCTGCCTAGCCACGATTAAGACTTCAAGCACGGAGCTTACTATCAAGCAGATCCCCATTATTCAAGACTTTGAAGATGTGTTCCGAAGTATCTCAGGACTTTCACCAAAGAGAGAGATAGACTTCTGCATTGAGTTAGCACCCGGAACGTTGCCGATTTCCAAGACCCCGTATCGGATGGCGTCAACAGAAATGTTGGAATTGAAGAAGCAAGTTTAGGAACTTGAAGATTTAGGTTTTGTTCGCCCGAGTACATCACCTTGGGGAGCACCAGTTTTATTTGTGAAAAAGAAGGACGGAGAGCTACGACTCTGTATCGACTACAGGGAGCTGAATAAGGTCACGATCAAGAATAGGTATTCACTTCCCCGGATAGACGACCTATTCGATCAACTACAAGGATCAAGGATATTCTCAAAAATCGATTTGCGTTCAGGATACCATCAATTACTAGTTCGGCCGAAAGATATACCGAAAACTGCCTTCAGGACGAGATATGGACACTACAAATTTCTAGTGATGTCTTTTGGATTGACTAATGCCCCGGTCGTATTCATGGACCTAATGAATAGAGTATTCAGACCCTATCTGGATCAATTCATTAAAGTATTCATTGACGACATTCTAATTTATTCAAGGACGGAAGAAGAACATAAGAAGCATCTACAAATTGCTCTACAGACTCTTAGAGACAATAGTCTATATGCGAAATTCAGCAAATGTGAATTCTGGCTTCAGGAAGTTAAATTCCTGGGACATGTGATATCACAGGATGGGATTTCCATAGACTCATCTAAGATCGATGCAGTCTTGAGCTGGAACAGGCCAACCAACGCGACCGAAGTTAGGATTTTTCTTGGATTGGCTGGGTATTACCGGAGATTTGTGGAAGGATTCTCTATAATCGCAGGACCGTTGACAAGCCTAACTAGGAAGGAGACGAAGTACGAATGGACTGATAAACATGAGGATGCATTTCGGGAATTGAAAGAGAGACTAACCTCAGCACCCGTGCTTGCGATACCTAAGAGTGGTGACCAATTCATAATCTATAGTGATGCATCGCACCAAGGACTTGGTTGTGTACTAATGCAAGAGGGGAATGTCATCGCATACAGATCAAGATAATTGAAGCCGCATGAGAAGAACTATCCGACGCACGACTTAGAACTAGCCGCAATCGTGTTCGCCCTGAAGATTTGGAGACACTATTTGTATGGAGAAAAGTTCGACTTGTTCTCAGATCACAAGAGTTTAAGGTACCTGTTCTCTCAGAAGGAGTTGAACATGCGACAACGGAGATGGATGGAACTACTCAAGGACTACGACTTCTCTTTGCAATACCACCCGGGTAAAGCAAATGTTGTAGCCGACGCTCTAAGCCGGAGGCCACGCCTTTTGGTTGCTTCGATTTTGATTAGAGAATGGCGAGCAATGGAGACGTTAGCCGAATTTGACTTTCGACCAGTGGAATCAGGAGAAGGACAACACCTTGGATGTCTTGTTGTACAACCGACTCTCATCAGCCGCATCTTGGAAGCTCAACAGTCAAACGAGGATTTCAAGTTATGGTTTGCCAAGATGTCCGCAAAGGAACCAGAGATATGGAGTATTAGTACGGACGGAGCACTGAGATGCAAAGGTAGACTCTGTGTGCCAAATGACGATGGTCTCAGGAAGAACATTCTGGACGAAGCACACAAGTCAAGGATGACTATCCACCCAGGAGGAAACAAGATGTATAAGGACTTGAAGAGAATCTTCTGGTGGCAAGGAATGAAGCGAGAAGTGGTCGAGTATGTATCGCAATGTCTTATTTGCAAACAAGTGAAGGCAGAGCATCAGAAACCACCTGGACTCCTACAACCGCTACCGATTCCCCAATGGAAATGGGAGCACATCACCATGGATTTTGTGGTTGGATTGCCGAAGTCTCAACAAAACCACGACGCTATTTGGGTAATGGTGGATCGACTCACCAAGTCAGCACATTTTATCGCCTATAGCATGACGCACCCTGTTGAAAGATTGAGCCGGATGTATCTACAGCAAGTAGTGCGACTGCACGGTGTACCTGTCTCAATAGTTTCAGATCGAGATTCACGCTTCACCGCAGAATTCTGGAAGAGCCTTCAGACAGCAATGGGAACTTCATTGAATTTGAGTTCAGCCTTTTACCCACAGACAGACGGTCAGACCGAACGAGTCAATCAAGTGATGGAGGATATGTTGCGAGCCTGTGTCGTTGAATTCGAGAATTCATGGGAGACGCATCTACCTTTGATCGAGTTTGCCTACAACAACAGCTACCACACAAGCATAGGGATGGCGCCGTTTGAAGCCTTGTATGGAGGACCTTGCCGATCGCCGCTATGTTGGGCCGAAGTCGGAGATACTCAACTACTTGGGCCTGAGATGATTCGAGAAACCAGCGAGAAGATCCAGATTGTACGAGAGAAGATGAAGACAGCGCAATCCAGACACAAGAGCTATGCCGACAAGCGACGGAAAGATCTAGAGTTTGCAGTTTGAGATCATGTACTACTTAAAGTCTCGCCAGTTCGAGGTATCGTCAGATTCGGACAGAAAAGAGGCAAGTTGTCGCCGCGATTCATTGGACCGTTCGAGATCCTAGAACGTGTTGGGAAGGTTGCTTATCGACTTGCATTGCCGCCAAAGATGTCAGGAGTGCACAACGTTTTCCACATCAGCATGTTGAGGAAATGTGCCCACAACCCAACGCACGAGATCAGTTTTGAAGATATCGAGGTGAACGAGAACGTGACCTACAACGAAGGACCAGTGCGTATTCTAGACCGAGGAGTGAAGAAGCTCAGAAACAAGGATATTCCGCTAGTGAAGGTTCAGTGGAAGCACCACGATGAAGGAGAAGCTTCATGGGAATTGGAGTCGGAGATGCAAGAGAAGTTTCCATTTTTGTTTTAACCCTGTTTGTTTTGGATTTCGAGGATGAAATCTTTAATGAGTGGTGGATGATGTAATACCCTGTATTTTTGTAATGTATTATGTGAATAAGACCCTGTATGCTTCTTTCAATACTTGTTTGAGCTTGGCCTTACCCTTGGTATAATTTGGATACCAATCGATTGATAAGTTTTCCAATCGATTGCCTTATTTTGGGTACCAATCGATTGGCAAGTATACCAATCGATTGCTTATGTCAATCGATTGACACTTTATCCAATCGATTGCTTATACCAATCGATTGACTTCTATACCAATCGATTGGAGGCAGCTGGGCAGATTCTTTTGCTCTGGCTGAGGTTTGTCCACGTGAACACTCTCTCCCTATATATATGAGCCCTTTTCCTGCGTTTTTCTTTTTAGAAAAATCAGAGAGAGTGAGAGGGAGAGTCTTGTGTGTGTATTATAGATATATACACTCATATATATACACATATATACATATATTTTTACACACACACACAGATGGACTAAGAGAAAGAAGAGAAGAAGACCAGAGAAGAAAGAAGAAGAAAGAAGAAGACAGAGCAGAGGAGAGAGAGAGGAGCCACCATTGAAGCTCCAAGCTTCATTACACACAGCCAAACACGCCCCTAACATCTAAGGTGAGTTTTAAACTCACTTGGTAGCTTTATATTGGTGTTAGAACATGCTTGAATGAAGAAATGGAGAAGAAACCATGTATTCCCGTTTATATGTTGCTGGGCAGTCTTCACTGTAAAGAAGACGAAGTATCAATCGATTGGTACTCTTACCAATCGATTGACATCTTTCATGTTCCAATCAATTGACACTTTATGCAATTGATTGACATGGATTGTGATCCAATCGATTGAATATTTTATCAATCGATTGATGCCACTTTTATACCAATCGATTGACCTCTATGCCAATCGATTGGAAGTTTCAGAATACTGTTTTTCTTATAATAACTGTTTAGTTGTTTATTTACTGTTCAGTATTTCCCAGCATGCTCTATTATTGTAATACAGACATGATAATGAGTTAATGCAGCGTAGGATCGTAGTAATAACAAGATTAATGGATAATGTTTATAACGTTAGATAATGGAATAGTCGTGAATCCTTTGGAGTTGACGTTCATTTCATTCAGAGCAGTCGGGCCACATTGGGATTGTCATGTATCGGAAATAGAGTTGAACTTAAGTAGGTTTGCTAAGATTCGGGAACCTTGCGTGGGCGGGCTTTGGTCGATCATATGTTCTTAAAAGCGGTAGACAGACGAAGGTGTCTATGACTTGCGGTGAACCGGACCATTTTCCCTAAGATAGCCAGATGATCTAATCATATGTTCTTAAAAGCAGTAGGCAGACGAAGGTGTCTATGACATGCGGTGGACCGTGATCATTGGTAGACGTCGCTAAGTCGTGGCATAGAATGATGTACTGTTGTTTAAAGCGT